>ML411240.1:0-22376 GCA_005239525.1 Nicotiana knightiana
CCGTTCGCACTTGTCTATGGCTCAGAAGCCTTAATACCAGTGGAGATTGGCGAACCAAGCATAGGGTTCTCAACAACCAGGGAGGAAGCAAACGACGAGGAATTGAGGACCAATCTGGACCTGCTCGAGCCACAGAGAGAAGCAGTATTGATACGGATGGCAGTTCAAAAACAAATCATAGAGTGTTATTACAACCGTAAAGATCATCTCAGGTACTTCAAGATTGGGGACTTCGTCCTCAAAAAAGTCTTTCAATTAACGAAAGAAGCAGGCGCAGGAAAGCTAAATCCAAACTGGGAAGGACCTTACAAAATCCGAGGGATAGCTGGAAAAGGCGCCTATGAGTTGGAGGCTATGGACGACAGAGTTCTACCAACAAGCTGGAATGCCATCCATCTAAAGAAGTATAACTTCTAAAAAGAAAAATACCCTCGTCAGGTATCACACGTTCGATTTTATTTTGAACATTTAAAAATTTTACTAACTTTTTTAGATGATAGGCATAAAGCTAACCCATCACCAGATGATGATATTAGACCTGCAAAGACGCGAGGAAATAACACAATTCCTGGTCTAGGGTTACACTTTTTGATGGATGTTTTAAAGGGTTAAGCAGTCATCATCTAAAAAACTATATACCTTCGAGTCCGGAATATTTTTCCTTTTCAACCCACAAGGAAGGAATAATCAAGTGCTCGAGATTTCATTCTTCAAAGCTCAAACACTTGGAGGACTATTCAGTATGGAAGGCTAAGATGAAGCAAAAACGACTATCATAAAGTCAAAAGCTCGAGCCTGAAGACCCATCTACCCAACGAGACAAGTGATACGAGCAGAATTGAAAGAGATCAAAAAGAGTAATCCAAATACAAAGCCTAATGCAAAAATGCAAAAAAACCTTCGAACATGTTCAGGTTGAAAGGCAAAATATTAGTCACGAGGAAGAAATGTACATCTTTATACTTATTCAAAACTGTTGTAACAAAAACAGTTAGGGGTAAAAGATCATCATCAGTGTAATTCAAAAACAATTATGATTAAAAACAGTTACGAAAACTTTGTAATCATATAGAAAATTGTTATCAAATAAAATAGTTACGAATAAGAAAATATTTCCGTCGTACTTGTTAGAAAATTGTTTCCAACAAAAACAGTTGCGGGTAGAAACCCCAATCTTTATAAAAACTGTTACTAGTGAAAAAACAGTTGTTCCCTTGTATTAATATCGAAAAACTGTTACTTATGAAAAAAGTTATGAAATACAAGTGTATATCAAATTTTTTAAACAAAAATAGTTTCAACATGAGTCTTAGACGATAATCAAACACATGTAAAATGTCGTGGAAGTTCAAACAAAAACCTTTTCTTGGAAGAATTCTTAAACATGTGTAAAATTCCTATCACTCTATTTCATTATCATGAAGTTGAGACGTCTTCTGCATGTCAATTATAAAGGGCCCTCTTCCATAAATTATGCCTACTAAAAAAAGGCACACATTTAATATGACACCGTGCCTATTACGAAAAGGTGCGAGTAATCTAAAGCATTCTATATGCAAAAATTCAGGGGTAAAACAAAAACCTTGAAAAATGAAGCATGCAAAAGACTTAAAGAGTAAACAAAAACTCAACGAAAGTCATACTAGCATTAATATATTAAAAAGGCTAAGTAAAAAACTAAGTATTAACTTATACTTAGCCGTATAGAATTTTTATACATTGAGGTGCCCCTAACTTGTCATTTGGGGACTTTAAAGAGATTCAAATTTACCCCTGATGGGACTGGGGGTAACCACCAATTGAGACAAAGAAAAAAAAAGGGGGTGAACCAACTAAACTTCTTCAGGAGGGGGGTTGACTTCACTGGCAGAAGGAGCGGGAGCAACTAGGGATGAAGAGGCACGAGTGGCTGGAGTATCACCATCAGGTGAAGAGAGGTTATGACCTTGTTGAGCCTTCTCCATGGCTTCCTTAGTTTTAGCTATTTCAGCACTAAGGTCGAAACCCTCTTGACTCATTTCCGTCAATGTGTCAAGGCGAGAATTCATATACGCCCATCTCACATCAACAACAACCACCTCTTCAATATCTTCATAATCCCTTGCCCATAATTTAAGCTCAGCTCTCAATCCGTCCTTCTCCGTTTCATCAGCTTCATGGCGGCCCTTAACGGTACAATCGACTCCCCCAAAGTTTGAACTTTATCTAAAGCCTTACGAAGGTCCTCTTGAGTACGAGTGAGTGATTTCACGAGCTCGCATGAGTATTCCTCCTTCTGCCCCAACAAGTTTTTCAAGTCTCTAATCTCCTCTGAGGCGTGGGACAACTGCTCAGTAAATGAGGACTCCTGAACACTCTTGTCTTTATCAGCCTGACTGGAAGAAGCCTTCTCTACTTCCAGTTCTGCTTCCATGAGCCTCATCCGCCGTTTCAAGGTACTATTTTCCTCTTCTAAGGCATCCATGTTAATCCTTAGGCTATCATACTGTGCTTTCCAGTTATCATCATCGGCCTGCAACTCTTTTGTCTCCTGGTCCGTATTTGAGATCCTCTTCATAAGCTCCATGCCTATAAGATTAATCTACAAGAAATAAACCAATCAGATATGATAAATTTCAAATACGAAAATGAAAGAGGATAACCTGCATCATACCTTCAAAGAAGTATGCACAACTTCATTGGCCCATCTAAGAGCACTGTGGATGGCTAGCTTGGCTTTCTCAATGGGACCTATCAAAGGCTTGAGCCACACTTCAAGCTCACCCTTTTTCTTGAAAATATTCCCCTCAGCTGGAACCTCTATTACCACCTGCCGCATCTCTTTGCTGGAAGACCCTACTTCCCTAGCGGAAGGCATGGAAGCAGGCAGAGATGAAACAACAACAGGTACGGAGGGTTGAGGATCTGGAGAAGCCACGGGCAAAGTAGCAGGCACGGGGGGGTTGAAGAGTTGAGGAAACCACGGGAAAAGTAACAGCAGAAGCCGTAATAGCCAAAGGAGCAGATGAGACAACTTCTCTTAAAGAAGCAGGAAAGGCAGCAGCCAAAGGGACATCATCAGGAGCAAGGTCAAAACCTTCATGGAACAGGTAATCTACAGACTTATGAATGGGGGAATGTGAAACATCTTCAAAGGTAGAGGGCTCAACTACAGACACGGAAGGCAAGGTCATGGGTGTAAATTCATCATCTGAAACCAGCCGCCTTCTCCGGGGCCTGTGTACTAAAGCCCCCTCTTCTTCTTCTACGGAACGAGACTCGCCAATCTTCCTCTTTGAGGAAGACGAACCAACAATAATCTCTTGGGACTGAGCCAAAGACATCTTCCGGATAGATGAAGCAGACACCCCACGAGCAGAGAACCCTATCAAAAGGGAAAAAAGTTAAGCGACAAAGAAAAAAGAGACTCGAGTAAGGAAAGAAGCAAGAACAAAAGCTTCACTTACCGTGGTTCTTTACATGCCAACCATACCTCCCAGTGAGGTACTTCCAAGATCTCTCTTCTAAAGGAGAAACGGACAACAATTTTTCTACCCAATCACGGATANATCAGAGTAAAAACCCTTTTCACGAAACAAGGTAGGAGAGTAGAGATGAATAAGATGGTTGAAAGTAAAAGGAACCGAGGCTAAAGAAGCTAAACTCCTAAGACATGCGACAACTCGCCACACAAGCGGACCAACTTGTCCAAAGCAGATATTGAAAAAACAGCAGAATTCAATTATGACTGGGTCAATGGGAGGTCTAAACCCTAGAGTGAAAAGGTATGTATAAAAAAAAGAATATCCCGTCTTGTAAGACGTTATTCTTTGATTACTATTCGGAATGTAGACAGGAAAATCAGGCCTCCAAAAACACTCCCTACAAATAAGGGAAATGTGACCCTCAGTTATAAGGGTTGGATACCTTTCGACACTCTCAAGAAAAGAAGATTGGTCTACAAGAACTTGATTATATCTAGCAAATACAAACTCAGCAGGAACAATTTCATCAACTCCAGGTTCACGAAGGCGTTCACCCCTACCTCTAGACAAAGACCGAGAAGCCCTAAACCTCGGAGAAACTAGAGACCTAGCGGAAGGAAAGGGAAATATCTGATGAGAAGAGGAGCCTCTCGAAGGAGTGGATCCTAGACTCCTAAGTCTACCACCCCTCCGACTCCTAGTCGGAGCAGAAGATGGTGTTAAATTTTCAATATCTATTACTCCATGAGGTTGATTTGAAGGAGACATGTTTACAAAGGCAAGAAGAAAGTTCTTTACAAAAGACAAAAATAGAAAGTGTTTCGTGGAAGCAAAGAAAAGAAGAAAGGTATTTACACTTGAGGACAACCGTCAAACATGGAAAAAAAGAAAAATAATGATGAAAAGTCATAATTGAAGGTGTCACTTCGGGACTAACATAGCCGCAAAAAGACCTAAAAGGTGCCTAGGAAATGCAGAACCAATCCGAGAAGGACACGCGGTATGAGCATTAAATGGAAGTGGCAAACAACGCCTATGGTTCAGAGAAGGATACAATATTTCGAGGTAAAGCGGCAGCAAAATATTCCCGCCATAAATGTGTATCCACTTACCAAATATTAATCGATAAATATATGGTAAGTTGGGAGACTATCTATATTGGTAAAAAAAGGTTTCACACGTAATCCAACTCCTGGCAACTCAGCCAGTTATGTGGACACAGGAGAACACGACAGCTGGATGTGATTCTTTGAAGAGGTATGGAACAAAGAGGCACGATTCAATAAACCCACGAGCTCATCAGCCACGGGAAACTAAACCTGATCAAGACAAGGAAGAGGCACAGTCATAATGAATCTGGACAAAGCTATGAGTAGATTCAAGGACCCACAATTGATTACTCGTACGTTATGTAACCATACCCCAATTACCGTTATCTTTGTAACGCCCCATTAATGTCATAATTAATCATTAATTGGAAATCATAGAAAGAGTTGTACGTTATATCAAGGGATCTCCTATATAAGGGAGGGGAATACAGCTTGTAAAGGCATTTGATTCTTGAATACAATGTACTTTGCTTTTCTATATTTCTGCGATATTGTCTATTATTCATTTTTCTCTATTTCTTTGATTACCAGTAACCCGTGTTCATCCTAGAAATATCTTTAGTCAAAGGATCTAATTCTTTGGTTAAATAGTAGTACATATACCTAGAAATGAAAATGTTGAAGCAGATGCATTAGCTAACCTCACAGCAGTCAAGGAAGTAACAAACAAGGACAATGCAATCGTCGTTCATCTATTCCATTCAGCTATTGACCAGGATAGAAATGAGGTAACTTTAAATAATTTAACCTGGGATTGGAGAAACGAAATCCTAAATTTTTTGCAGAATGGCACCGTACCTGAAGACAAGAAAACAGCTCAAGCACTTCGCCGCAAAGTTGCACAGTACTGCCTCATTCGCAACTCATTATATCGCAAGATGTTCAGGGGGCCCCTAGCAAAATGCCTCGGACATAACCAAACGGAATTTGTGATGAAAGAAGTCCACAAAGGACATTGTAGAAATCACTCAGGGGCGAGATCCTTAGTGAAAACCCTAATCAAAGCTGGATACTATTGGCCTAAGATGTAAGAAGAGGTCGAGAACTTCGTATCCAAATGAGACAGGTGCCAAAGGTTTGCCAATAACATGCATCGACCAGCGGAATTATTGCATCCAGTAATATCCCCATGGCCTTTAATGAAATGGTTTATGGACATAGTAGGACCTCTTGCCACAGCTAAAGTACAGGTACGGTTTTTGCTCATACTAACTAACTATTTTACAAAACGGGTAGAGGTAGAAGCGTTCAAACAAGTGCGAGAAAAGGAAATTAAAAGCTTCTTATGGAAAAACATAATATGCCGCTTTGGGATACAAAAGGAGATCGTGTGAGATAATGGCCCACAATTCATAGGCTCGCAAATCACAAAATTCTTCGAAAGCTGGCAAATCAAACGGACCACTTCAATGTCGTACCACCCCATGGCTAATGGTCAAGCTGAGTCAACGAATAAGTTCATCATCAACAATCTAAAGAAGCGGCCGGATAAAGACAAAGGAAACTGGACTGATGAGTTACCAGCGGTATTATGGGCATACAGAACAACTTCAAAAACAGCCACGGGAGAAACCCCGTTCGCACTTGTCTATGGATCAGAAGCCTTAATACCTGCGGAGATTGGCGAACCAAGCATAAGGTTCACAACAGCCATGGAGGAAGCAAACGACGACGAATTGAGGACTAATCTGGACCTGCTCGAACCATGGAGAGAAGCAGCACTGATACGGATGGCAGCTCAAAACAAATCATAGAGTGTTATTACAACCGTAAATCTCATCTCAGGTACTTCAAGATTGGGGACTTTGTCCTCAAAAATGTCTTTCAATCAACGAAAGAAGCAGGCGCAAGAAATCTAAATCTAAATTGGGAAGGACCCTACAAGATCCGAGGCATAGCTGTGAAGGGCGCCTACAAGTTGGAAGCTATGGACGGCAGAATCTTACCAACAAGTTGGAATTCCATTCACTTGAAGAAGTACTACTTTTAAGGAAAAGAAGTACCCCCGGTCAGGTATCACACATTCGATTTTATTTTGAACATTTAAATTTTTTCTAACTTTTTTAGATGATAGGCATAAAGCTAACCCATGACCAGATGATGATATTAGACCTGCAAAGACGCGAGGAAATAACACAATTCCCGGTCTAGGGTTACACTTTCTGATGGATTTTTAAAGGGTTAAGCAGTCATCATCTAAAAAACTATATACCTTTGAGTCAGGAATGTTTTTCCTTTTCAGGAAAAGGACCACAAGGAAGGAATAATCAAATGCTCGAGATCTCATTCTTCAAAGCTCAGACACTTGGGGGACTATACAGTATGGAAGGATAAGACGAAGCAAAGAAGACTATCAGAAAGTCAAAAGCTCGAGCCTGAAGACCCATCTACCCAACAAGACAAGTGATACGAGCAGAATCGAAAGAGATCAAAAGAGTCATCCAAATACAAAGTCTAATGCAAAAATGCAAAAAACCTTCGAACATGTTCAGGTTGAAAGGAAAAATATTAGTCACGAGGAAGAAATGTACATCTTTATACTTATTCAAAATTGTTGTAACAAAAACAGTTAGGGGTAAAAGATCATCATCAGTGTACTCATTCAAAAACTGTTATTATTAAAAACAGTTACGAAATCGTTGTACTCATATAGAAAACTGTTATCAAATAAAACAGTTATGGATGAAAGATCAAAATCCTTGTATTTGTTCAGAAAACTGTTATCAAATAAAGCAGTCACGGATAAGAAAACATTTCCCTCGTACTTATTAGAAAACTGTTTCCAACAAAAATAGTTACGAGTAAAAACCCCAATTCTTATAATAATTGTTACTAATGAAAAATAGCTGCTCCCTTGTATTTACTCGAAAAAACGGTTACCTATGAAAAACAGTTACGAAATACAAATGTATATCAAATTTGTTAAATAAAAACAGTTGCAACATGAGTCTTAGACGATAATCGTACACACATGTAAAATGTCGTGGAAGTTCAAACAAAAAACTTCCCTTAGAAGCATTTCTAAGCATGTGAAAAATTCCTATCACTCTATTGCATTACTATGAAGTTGAGACGTCTTCTTCATTAAGCATCAATCAAAAAGGGCCCTATCTTATAAATAAATCTTATCATAAACAAAGGCTTATATTTTGTACAAACACCGTGCCTACTATAAAAAGGTTCGAGTAATTTTAGCATTTTCATGTGAAAGTTTAGAGGTAAAACTAAAAACCTCAAAACGCAAGACATGCAAAAGACTTAAGAGCAAAACAGAAGCTCGAACCAAATAGGTCATAAATTGCATTCATATCAAAAAGAGCGGCTAAGTAAGAACTAAGTACTAACTAGTACTTATCCGCATATAATAATTACATTTTTGTGCCCCTAAGTTGTCAGCTGGGGACTTCAAAGATCCAAATTTACCCCCGATGGAGCTGGGGTAACCACCAATCCAATATAAAAAAAAACAACAAGGAGAACCAATACTTTAATCTTCTTGTGGAGGAGGTATGACTTCTTCATTAACAGGAGGAATGGGAGAAACTTTAGGCGAAGAGGCACGAGCGACAAAAGTTTCACCATCAGATGGAGAAAGATTAATACCTTGTTGAGTCTTCTCCATAGCCTCTTTGGTTTTAGCTATTGCAGCACTGAGGTTAAAACCTTCTTGACTCATCTCTGTCAATGTATCAACGCGAGAATTCATATACGCCCAACTTACATCAACAGCAGCCGCTTCTTCGAGACTGTTATAATTGTTTGCCCAAATTTGAAGCTCGACTTTTAACCCATCCTTCTCCGCTTCAGCAGCTTCATGGGCAGCCCTCAGAGGTACGATCGAATCCTCCAAAATTTGGACTCTATTTAATGCATTACGCAGTTCTTCTTGGGTCCGGGAGAGTGATTGTACGAGCTCTCCAGAATATACCTCCTTCTGCCCTAGCAAATCCTTCAAGTTCCTGATCTCCTCCGAGGCTTGAGACAATTGTTCAGCAAATGAGGATTCCAGAATTCTCTTATCCTTATCAGCCTGGTTTGAAGAAGCCTTCTCTACCACCAGTTCCGTTGTCGTAATCCTCAGTTGTCTTTTCAAAGTATTCCTCTCCTCCTCTAAGGCGTTCATATCAATTCTCTTGTTTCCTGATCCAAATTTGAGATCCTCTTCATAAGCTCCATACCAATAAGGTTGATCTACAAGAAGCAAACCAATTAGATATGATAAATTATTTAGACATGGTAAAATTCACATGTGGAAATAGAATTGCACCGTACCTTCAAGGAGGTATGCACCACTTCATTGGCCCAAGTAAGGGCTGTATGGNAATAAGGTTGATCTACAAGAAGCAAACCAATTAGATATGATAAATTATTTAGACATGGTAAAATTCACATGTGGAAACAGAATTGCATCGTACCTTCAAGGAGGTATGCACCACTTCATTGGCCCAAGTAAGGGCTGTATTGCTAGCTAGCTTTGTTTTCTCCGTGGAACATATCAAAGGTTTGAGCCATACCTCGGGCTCACCTATCTTCTTAAAAAGACTTCCCTCAGCTGGAACCTCTATAATCACCCTCCACATCTCCCTGCTGGAAGACCCTACTTCCCTAATGGAAGGCATGGAAGCAGGCACTGATGGGATAGCAGCAGGCATTGAGGGTTGGGGAATTGAAGAAGTTAGGGAAAAATAGCAGGCACGGAAGATTGAAGAATTGAGGAAACTGCATATAAAGATACGGCAGGAACCGTAATAGCTAAAGGAGCGGAGGAAACACGAGGAACCGATGAAACATCTTCTCTTAAAGAGTCAGGAAAAACAGTAGCTAAAGAAACATCATCAGGAGCAAGATCAAAACCTTCATGGAACAAGTACTCAACAGAATCATGAACAGGGGACTGTGAAACGTTTTAAGAGGTTAAGGGTCTAACTGCAGACACAAAAGGCAAAGTCATGGGTGTAGACTCGTCATCCAAAACCACCCGCCTTCTCCGTGACCTGTGCACCAAAGCACCCTCCTTTTCTTCTTCTTCTTCAGAACGGGACTCACCCACTTTCCTCTTCGAGGAAGACGAACTAACAATAATCTCTTGGGCCTGGGCTAGAGACATCTTTGGAACAGACGAAGCAGACACCCCACGGGCAGAAAACCCTATCAAAAAGGGGAAGATTAAGCGAGAATAAAAGAAGGATCTAGCAAGAAAAGAAGTAAAAAAAAACTTCACTTACCGTGGGTCTTTACATGCCAACTGTACTTCCCAGCGAAGTACTTCCAAGACCTTTCTTCTAATGGAGCGACAGACAATAACTTTTCTACCCAGTCACGGATATCGGAGACATTCTCAACAGTACCCATGATTGATAGAAGAAGAAGAAATAGATACGGTGTTAATAAAACATCTCAAAGAAAAACAAATGCGAACCAAAAATGTACTACGTGCACGATTCCACTTCTCAGGGAAGGGAAGATTCTCTTCACCTACTAAACCAGCAGTGGGAACAGCGACATACCGGAGGTACCAACCTCTGTCCTTGTCATCATCAGAGGTTACCAACACTCTCTTACTTCGAGCAGCCAGAGTAAAAACCCTTTGACGAAATAGGACAGGAGAGTAAAGATGAATAAGATGGTTGAAAGTAAAAGGAACTGAGGCTAAGGAAGCTAAACTCCTAAGACACGCGACCACTCGCCACACAAGCGGACCAACTTGTCCTAAACAAATATCGAAGAAATGACATAACTCGATTATGGATGGATCAATGGGAGGTCTAAACCCTAGTGTAAAAGGATACGTATAAACAAAAGAATAACCCGTCTTATAAGACGTTATTCTTTGATTACCGTTCGGAACATAAACAGGGAAATCAGACCTCCAAGAAAAATCCCTATGAACCAGGGAAATATGGCCCTCAGTAATAAGGGTTGAATACCTCTCAACACTGTCTAAAGAAGAAGACTGGTCTACAAGAACTGGGTTTTCCCTAGTAAAGACAAATTCAGCGGGAATAATTTCATCAACTTTAGGTTCACGAAGATGATCGTCTTTACCTCTAGATGAAGAACGAGAAGACTTAGCCCTAGGAGAAACTAAAGACCTAGCGGAAGGAGGAGAAATTATATGAGAGGATGAAGAACCTCTGGAAGGAGTGGATCCTGAACTCCTTAATCTACCACCCCTACGACTTCTAGTCGGGGCAGAAGAAGGTGTTAAGTTTTCCATATCTATTATTCTTTTAGGCTGATTTGATGAAGACATGTTTACAAAGGCAATGGAAAATTCTTTACAAATAAAGGAGACAAGTTATAAAATGTCTTCCATAAGTAAAGAAAGGAAGAAGGGTATTTATACTTGAAGATGACCGTAAAAAATAATGATGAAAAGTCATAATTAAAGGTGTCACTTCAGTACTGATGCAACCGCAAAAAGCCCTAAAAGGTGTCGAGTAAATGCAGAACCAATCCGAGAAGGACACGTGGTATGAGGATTAAATGGAAGTGACAAATGACGCATATGTTCATAAAAAGATGCGATGTTTCGAGGCAAAGCAGCGGCAAAATATTCCCGCCATAAATGAGTATCCACTTACCAAATATTAATTGATAAATATATGGTAAGTGGGGGGACTATCTGTATTGGTAAAAAAGAGTTTCACACGTAAGCCAACTCTTGAAAACTCAGCCAGTTATGTAGATACAGGAGAACGCGACAGCTGAATGTGATTCTTTGAAAAGGTACGGAACAAAGAGGCATGATTCAATAAACCCTCGAGCTCATCAGCCACGGGAAACTCGCTTTAATCGAGAAAAGGAAGGGACACGGTCAGAGTGAATCTAGACAGAGTTACTGATAGATTTAGGAATCCCCAATAAAAATCCCAGATGTTATGTAACCTACGCATAACAGTTATGGTTGCCCTTGGTAACGCCTCATTAATGTAATAATTAGTCATTAATGAGCAATTATTGCAAGAAACAAACGTTATATTAAGAAACCTCCTATATAAAGGAAGGAAATATAACTTGGAAGATCATCTGAATTTCGAATACAATCTACTTTGCTTTTCTATATTTCTGCAATTTTGTCTACTACTTGTTTCTCTTTATTTATTATTATTTCCTTGATTATCAGTAACCTGTGTTCATCCTAGAAATAGCTTTGGTCAAAGGATCTAATTCTTTGGTTAAACAACTAGGCCTAATGAAACCCTTATCAAGCAAGTCTTGCAACTGTTCTTTCAATCTTTTCAATTCGGGTGGGGCCATCCGGTATGGAGGAATAGAAATGGGATGAGTTCCCGGAGCCACATCAACGCAAAAATCAATATCCCTGTCGGGTGGCATCCTCGGCAGGTCTGCAGGAAATACCTCGAGAAACTCACGAACATAAGTCAAATGAGCCAAACACCCCTTCTTAACCATGGGACGAGCCTTGGCATAAGAAATAACTCTACTGGAAGAATGACCAGGAGTCCCTTTCCACTCCAACCGGGGCAACCCCGACAAAGCTAAAGTAATTGTCTTGGCGTGACAGTCCAAGATGGCATAATAAGGCGACAGCCAATCCATGCCCAATATGACATCAAAATCAACCATGTCAAGAAGAAAAAGGTCCACACTAGTTTCAAGACCCTCAATAACGACCACACACGAGCGGTACACACGATCTACAACAATAGCATCCCCCACGGGCGTAGACACATAAACAGGGACACTCAAGGAATCACGGGCACAACCAAATACGAAGCAAAATAAGATGACACATAAGAGTAAGTAGACCCTGGATCAAACAGAATTGAAGCATATCTATTGCAAACTGAAATGGTACCTGTGATAACAGCATCGGAGGACTCTGCCTCAGGGTCTGGCTGGAAATGCATACAATCGAGGCTGGGGCCCACCACCCTGAACCATGTCCCTGGGACGACCTCTAACAGGCGGACCTTCACCCCTAACGGGATGGCTTCCACCTCTAACAATCTGGCCCCTACCTCTGGCTACCTGACCCCTACCCCTGGTTGGCTGGGCAGGTGGTGCCGGAACTATGGCATGAGAAATATGGTACTGAAGCTGATTTCCCGAACATCTCGGACAAGCTCTCCGAATATACCCATATTCACCACACTCAAAGAATCCCTCTTGATAGTGAGGTTGACCCTGACGAGCCGGCTGACCACGATAATAACTCTACAGAGGAGGTGCTCTAATAGGAGCTGATGGTGCGCTATAGACTGGCTGAACAGAAGGAGGCATATAAGAACCACGACCACCTGAGGTACCATGGGATTCCTGAAGTGTTGAATGAAATGACCTGGAAGAATGGTCTCTGCTAAAATTAATACCGCCTCAAGATGAGGCACCGCTGAATCCACCGGAATGGCGAGGTCTCTTGTCTGACCCTTGACCTCCCAATCCGAGAACCATCTCGACTCTCCTGGCCACATTGGCCGCATCTTGAAAGGAAATCTCGCTCCCCATCTCCTTAGTTATCTGCAACCTGATGGGCTGAGAAAGGCCCTCAATAAATCTCCTGACCCTCTCTCTCTGTGGGTAACAAAAGAATAGCATGTCGAGCCAAATCTACAAAGCGAGTCTCATACTGGGTAATAGTCATGCTGACCTGCTGAAGACGCTCAGACTGACGATTGTGCTCCTCCCTGGTAGTAATAGGTAGAAACTTCTCCAAGAAGAGGTGCGAAAACTGATCCCAAGTAAGAGCGGGTGACCCAGCTGGTCTAGTCAACAAATAATCCCTCCACCATTTCTTGGAGGAACCCGTCATCTGAAAAGCAGCGAAATGGACCCCATTAGTCTCCAGAATACCCATGTTTCGAAGAACTTCATGACAGCTATCAAGGTATTTTTGAGGATCCTCTGAAGTGGCACCACTGAAATGAACAGGGAAAAGCTCGATGAACCTGCCCAATCTCCACAAAGCATCGGAGGACATAGATGCCCCATCAACAAGCGGTGCTGCAGCAACTGGCTGAACTACCCCAACTGGATTGGCTACTGGGGTCTGAGTCTGAGGAATAATCTGCTCAGGAGTGTGGGTAGCAGGAGTCTGAACCCCTCCTCCAACTTGAGATATGGTTGTTGCCACGGGGAATGCGCTAGTCTGGGATACAATATACATAAGGCCCACTAGTCGGACCAAAGCATCCTGGAGCACCGGGGTAGTAATAAACCCCTCTGGGACCTGAGCTGGTCCCGCTGGAACAGTCTGAGTTGGAGCCCCCTCATCAATCTCTATCTGGGGCTCCGCAGCTGGAGAAGTTGCCTGAGCAATGGGCTGAGTCCCGCCCCTGCCTCGGCCCCTAGCATGGCCTCGGCCTCTGCCCCTTGTAGGAGCTACTGCTGCTGGAGGACCTTATAGTTTCTCAGCGAAAGAAGAAGCACGTGTTCTCGCCATCTGCGAGAGAATAGAAGAGTTCAATCAGTATTTGAGATAACAAGAATCGCACGACAGAGTAGAAATAAAATGAATTTGTTCCTAACTTTATAGCCTCTGAGAGATAAGTATAGACGTCTCCGTACCGATCCCTCAGACTCTATTAAGCTTGTTCGTGATTTATGAGACCTAGGCAACCAAGTTCTCTTATACCAACTTGTCATGACCCAAATTCCCAACCGTCGGGATCGAGATGGCGCCTAACACCATACTTTTTAGGCAAACTAATGTTAGAGGGTTCAACATTTGAATCAATTAAAACATATACGAAACTTATTGTAATCCAATAAAGGATACCAACAATAATAATAAATGAAATGGTGTACTATACTGTGAAACTGATACTAATCTCTAGCTACCCAGGGTTTGGAGTCACAGTTCACGAATTACTAAAGAATACTACAAGTATTTGGCTGAAAGAAAATATATATATCTGTTTTGAATTAAATAAAACAGTAGAGAAATAATATGGAGAAGACTCTAGGAATCTGCAGATGCTAGCAGATCTACCTCGTGTCTCCGTGCGAATATTCAGCTACTACTCGAAATCAACTCTGACCGGAACCTGGATCTGCACAAGAAGTGCAGAGTGCAGTATCAGTACAACCGACCCCATGTACTGGTAAGTGCCGAGCCTAACCTCGACGAGGTAGTGACGAGGCTACGGCGGGGAATTTATAATATAACATGTATACAATGTTTAATAAAGCAACAGGGAAATATTAAACTAAAGGAAATAGTAACTTGCAGTAAATAAATAAATAACCCAGTTATCTTTCCAGATCTCAGCTACAACCAATCCTTACGTGAATTTTCATGTTATAATTTAAATAACGGTAAAAGCAGAATATGAAGAACAACAAATAAAACAGTAGGTATTCTAGTTTCCGTCATATAACCTGTAACAACATGAATATTCTCCCTTATTACTCCTTGTTGCGGCGTGCAACCCGATCCCTCCTGTCCACTCTTATTATTCCTCAACATATATATCACCCTTATTCCTCCTGTTACAGCGTGCAACCCGATCTCACATGTCCACCCTTATTACTCTTTGTTGCAGCTGCTCCCACGAGACAATCACATTTCTCCATTTATAATAAGGGTTTCATCATTTAGATCAAAATCTTTCACAATATTTATATCTCAAATAATGTAAACGGAAAGCTGTACAATTAAGAAATTTCACCAATTATTACTACACAGCGAAATCAATCGGAATGTATCATAAAACACAGATCGCCAGCTCAACCATTAATGTACCACAATAAATCTAAGGAACAATTAATACTTTCTAATAAGTGAAACAATACATTTAACAAAACAAGTGGACAAAAACAATTAGACATGGAAGCATCAATAGTCATGAAACAATTAAGACATTGGAAACGGGGAAGGCAACATACTAAACAGATAATTTGGTGGCGCATAGGTACTCGTCACCTCACCTATACACCACACACATATAATTTCACATAGAATTTAAGTCGGGGAATCCTAATCCCTCAAGTCAAAGTTAGACCAAACACTTACCTCAATCTCGCAGGCCACTCACTGCTCAATTATAACTTTTCCTTTCGAATTCACCTCCAATTCACTCATATCTAATCATAATTAGTTCAATATCATTAATTAGTTCTAAAGGAACTAACTTTAATGCAAAATTATGATTTTCCTAAGTTTTTCCAAAAAAAGTTAAAAACCGACTCTGGGCCCGCTTCGTCCAATCTCGGGGTTCGAACCAAATTACGTTTACCCATTCACCCCCGAGCCCGAATATGTAGTGAATTTCGAAATTCGACCCTAATTTGAGGTCTAAATTCTAATTTTAAAAAATTTCCTAATTCTACCCAAACCCCTAGTTTCTACCATGAAAACCCTTGATTTTTGATTGAAAAGTGATAAAAACAATGGGTAATCGATAGAAAATAGTTTAGAATCATTTACCAACACTTTGGGGAAGAACTTGTATATTGAAAATCGCCTCTAGGTCTTCTTGGTTTTGAAAACATGAAATAATGGCTTATTCCCGTGTTATTGTTCTGTTTTAAATCGCTAGGCAGGCTTTCATCGCATTCGTGATGGGCCTGTCGCTATCGCAGAATGTTACGGCCCAATGGCCTCTGCGTTCGCGTAGGTAAGCTCGCGTTCGCGATACTTTGCAGCCTTTGGTCATCGCGTTCACGACCAGGTGGTCGCGTTCCCGTAGAAGAAACGGACTCCCCTCCCCCCCAGGTCCATTAACACATCGTGTTCGCGTAAGTCAGACCGCGTTCGCAAAGAGTACTCCCCCTAGTGCTTCGCGTTCGCGAAGAACAAAATGACCCCCAGTGCATTTACTCTTCGTGATCGTGGGAGATGCTTCGCTATCGCGAAGAGGAACGAGTCAGTGCACCAGTAGCAGTTATGACAACAGAAGTTTATAAGTCTGAAACACCCCGTAGCCTATCCAAAACTCACCGAACCCCCAGGGCTCCAAACCAAACATGCACGCAAGTCTAAAAATATCATACAGACTTGCTCGTGTGATTAAATCACAATAATAACACCTAAAACTATGAATTTAACATCAAAAATCATGATTTTCTCAAGAACACTTCAAATTCACTATTTTCTCAACCGGACGTCCGAATCACGTCAAATAAACTCCAATTTCCATCAAATTTCACAAATAGGACTTAAACATTTATAAAAACCCTATACCGGGCTCTGGAACCAAAATACGGGCCTGATACCAACGAGTTCAAACGTTAATTCATTTCTTTATTTCCTTTAAAATTCAGTATAACAATTTTCTTCAAAAATTTATTTCTAAAGTTAGGGATCTCGGAATTCAATTCTGGGTATACACTCAAGTTCTATATTTTATGCGGACCTCCCGTGACTGTTGAAACACGGGTCCAAGTCCGTTTACTCGAAATGTTGATCAAAGCCAACTAAAATCAAATTTTAACTCTAGAAATTATTATTTCTTATATTTTCACATAGAGGCTCCGAATTCACGTTCAGACTGCACACGCAAACCGAAATGTATAAAATTAATATTTTTAAGGCTAACGAGCCCAGCATGGTGTCTTAAATCATAAGATGACCATTTGGGTCACCGTAAAAATTCTTAAACATTTTACTTATATGTTATCGTAATACTACATGCATAGTTTTAGAAGAACATTACGTGCATTAATTGAAATCTTTTGTTTGAAATAATGTCCTTTACCATTATTATACATGTTTTTCATTAAATTGCTTATCTTTCCATTTAAAATAATTTTTTTATATTTTAGTCCAAATTCGAAAACCTTATAGCATATGGAAAGAGTTGTGTGTACTAATTGAAAACTTTTGTAAATAATATCTTTCACCATTATTGTCATTGTATTTTTAAAAAGACATCATTTAATTCAAAAAATTTATTTTTAAATTTCAATCCAATTCAAAATCCTTATCTATAGATTCAAAAATTTATCTTTCAATTCAAATTTATTTTTATAACATAGTCTAACATATATTATCTTAAAATTATCAAGTGGATTTTTATTAGCTTGCCACTTGACATAATCTCAAACTACTCTATTCAAAATATTTATTGATAATTCTTAGTAGATTTTTCTAATTTCTATTATATTTTATTCTAGATATTATTAGAATTTATCTTAATTTTATTAAATTTTGTCCTGAAAGTCCCACGTGGCTTAATATCGTTGTCAAGTGTCAACTACTCTATTTATTGATGTATCAACAATACTTTTGAGTATTATTTGTTTAGTTAATTTTATCAAATAAATTTAAATTGTGGCTTGAATCATGATACATTGGTTTATGTTCATCAAAAAAAAAAAAAAAATCATTTAGTGTTCATGTATAATACAAATATTATTGTATTATTTTTCTAAATGGATGGTGTTGAATTAATTCAAAGAGTAAGCATATAAGTTTTTTTATTATATGCCATAAATCTACTAATAATCATAATAATTATTATTTTTGTATTATTTTTTATTAGCAATTAAATTAAATTCACCTTCCCATTTGTATTCTTATCCTTTTATATATCTAATTTATGAGTCTTATCAATGTTAATAGGAAATAACATAAGTTTGAATTAAAGTAGACTCCTCCAAAAGACGGTCCAATTGGATGGAAATTTTGAGATTGCATTTTCTTTTAATTTTTTCCACAAGTAGAAGCATCGTCTTAGCAGTTAGCGCAATGGTAAAATCAGTGGCGTAGAGGATTCCTCTAAAGGTGTTCCAAGAATTAGTCCAAAGGAAGAAAAAGAAGAAGAACCAAAAAAGTTATTACCATAAAAATCGAATGAAAAGAATAATATCCAAATTGGATTAATAAAAGGAAAAAATAGGCAAAATAGAACTTATCTTATTACTGAATATATATTCCCTTCATCGATCACTTTAGAAGAATTCTCTCACATATCCTCCTTATGATCAATACCGCAAAATATAAAACAAACAAAACTTACTTAGAAGTAAATTAATTAAAACTGAAATGCAGAATCTGCACATTTTCTGAATGAAATTGTGAACCGACTATTTTAAATCTATAACCATTGATTTAACAATATCGTCGCTGACGAACTTTTTGCAATTCAAAACTTTACTTCAAAATTGAACTCCGGAGAGCACGAATGTAGAATCACTATGGACACCTTGAGCGGAAGATGTCAAGTTAACTTAATCCGATGCTATGAGCGGCCGTTTGAAATTATTGCCAAGGTTGGCAAGATCTCCTTCAAGCTAAACATGCCTGGCCACTTAAAAATCCATCCCGTCTTCCATGCTTCTCAGCTCAAGCTTTATCACGAAGACAAGGAAGACGCCGAAAGAGGGCAGTCCAGCCGCGCCCACATATTCATCCCTCCTTCTGCCCTCAACAAGAAAATCGAAGAAATTGTCGACCATTAATTGGTCCGAGGCAAAGGTTGGGCCAATTCGAGCACCCAATTTCCGGTGCATTGGAAGGGACAGCCGGCCGAAGAAGCAACATGGGAGAAATATGAAGATCTTTGGCAATACAAAGATCATATTCGTGACTACTTGAATCTCTGTGGCGCCGCGGTCGTCGCCAATTCAAGTGGGGGAGAGTGTGCCGACCCGCCTGATCCTTCCCGAATTTTCCCGCCATAGCTGCCCCAAAATTCAAATCTGCCATGGCTAGACAAATTCAATTTCAAGCCCACGCATGGAACAAAGTTCGTGATTAAGGAAAATAGGAGGAGAATCATTTGTGAGGGAGAGAGTGAGGATGATTAGTCCATAATGGGTATTGTTTCAGTTTTTTTTTGTTACCTTTTTTTTTTTAACGATAGAGAAGCATATATATTAATAATAGTAAGAACTTACATAGAAACTACATAGTCCCGCAGGACAACACTGTTGTTTAAAGTCACTAGACTATTACAAATACTGGTACTTAATTGCTTAATTCCAAGACAAAGGCCTTGCATGTCTTTTTCCAAAAGAGAATCAACAAAAAGAGGGGGGCGTGCAAGGTGATAGCATTTATCAAGGTTGAAGTTCTTGACTGCTTCCTTAGCTAAACGATCTGCTACTGCATTGCCTTCCCTAAAATTGTGCCAAATCACTGGAGTTTTCAGTTGGTGCATCAATAATATGCAATTGAGTAGACAACTGTTAGTAGGGGCATTATCTTCCGTAATCATTTTTATTATATCTGTTGAATCTGATTAAATTTCTAGAGCAGCTAGTGACATATCCATAGCTAACTTGAAGCCTTGCTACTGTGCTAGTAATTATGCCTGCAAAGAGCATGTTGCATAGCAAGATTTGTAATATCCCATAATCCAGTTATCATTGCTATTTCGGAAGACCCCTCTTATACCTACATGAAGCTTTTCTTTTAAGAAAGCACCATCAATATTAAGTTTGATAGCGTTTGGAGGGGGTTTTGGTCAATGAATTTCAATTTTGATTTTTGATTGTTGTATGTGATTTTTTTCAGTGAAAAAAAAGATATTTTCATATTTGATGAAGAAAATACAAGAACAACACATGTCCCATGATTTTACCACTGCCCCACACACGTATTAGGGACAAAATCTAACCAATATCCTATTAAACCCATCGGCTTAAGCAATCCACAAAGCATGCAAATAGAGGTAATAAGTAATGCCCCCCTAGAACACTAGAAAACCTAGTTACTCCAACAGAAGACTACCCCAACTCCCTTAATATAAACCAACACTCAACTAGTAAACATGCCAAGAATCCCCTTATCTCAACGAAGAAGATATCGTCTAGTTCAAATCATAAGACACCAACGAGCCCACACAATGTCCAATATGAAGTTTAAAACCTTTATGTGAGGAGGGGTAATGGAGGAAGTGGTAGTAGTTGGTGGTCTTTATCGGTGGGTTCTATTGTATGAAAATTTAAAAATTCTTAATAATGGGTTTTGTTTTACCTTTGCGGTTTTTATTTTCTTATGATTGTGCTGAGTGGTTTGGCCGTTGAAGTATTTTTTATACTGTTGCTTTTGAAGTTTAAAAACTTTATGTGAGAAGGGAGAATGGAGGAAGTGGGAGCAGTTGGTGGCTTTTATTGGTGGGTTTCTATGATTTAAAATTTTAAATACTCCAAAAAAATTAGAGAATTATCCAAAATATTTACATGTGTCAATTTAATGTTTTGACACTTTTCATCATAACATTTATTTGCTTCTCCTATTATATATAAATAGATTTGGAATTGAAAAATTTTGACCGCCTCACAGTAAACACTTTCTATCCCACATCGAGATAACTCCTCCAAACAGCCGTCATTCGATTATTATATATAGGATCATCATCATCAACATTAACATGAAGACTCATTTTTTTGCATCAACTCTCAAGTCCGATCTGCGAAAACTGGAGAGGTAACAAATTTTTATTTATTTATTTATTTATTGCCTTTATTTTGTCTTTTTTTTTGTCCCTTTTGTTTTTTCTTTTTAGAAGTAACTTCGTCAAAATACCAAGTACTTTAAAAGTTCGAGACAAAGAAATTTAAAAGTTCGCGACGAATATGTTTAAAATTTGCGGCGAACAATCATAAAAGTTTGCGATGAGACCATTTAAGGTTCACGTCGAAGACCCATAAAAGTTTGTGATGAAGACCTTAAAAATTTGTGGCGAATACTCATAAAAGTTCGAGCAAAGATCCTTAAAAGCTCGTGGTCAAGATCTTTAAAAGATCATAGTGAAGACCTTTAAAAGTTCGCGGTGAAGACCTTTAAAAGCATCTGATGAAGACCTTTAAAGATTGGTGGCGAAGACCTTTAGAATTTTGTATAAAGATCCTTAAAAACTCGTGGTCAATATCTCTAAAAGTTCACGGTGAAGACCTTTAAAAGTTCACGATGAAGACCTTCAAAAGCACGCAATGAAGACTTCTAAAAATTCATGGCGAAGACCTTTAAACGTTCGCGATGAAGAACTTAAAAATTTACGGCAAAGCCCTTAAAAGTCCACGATGAAGAACTTTAAAAGTTCGCGATGAATACCTTTAAACGGCAAAGACCCATAAAAGTTCGTGCAAATATCCTTACAAGCTCGTGGTAGAAATATTTAAAAGTTGGTAGTGAGGACTATCTAAAGCTCTCCACGAGCTATTTTAAAAGTTCGTAACAGACGCCTTTAGTTCGAAACGAAAACCTCAAAAATCCCAATGCCTTTAAAAGTTCGAGACGAACACCTTTAAAAGTTTGCAACGAAAACCTTAAAAATTCGAATGCCTTTAAAAGTTCGAGACAAACACCTATAAAAGTTCGCAATGAAAACCTTTAAAAACAATCTCCAGTATTGTCCTGGACAACATTTTAAAACCAACTTTATATTGCACCATGCTGGCAATTTCAAATTTGCGCAGTCTCATCAAAATATTAGTATCTTCGAGTAGAAACGTCAAAATTACGAACTGTTTGATTTCTTGGAAACCATACTTCAAAATCTAAAACATGTCCAACAAACTTGAAGGTTATGCGAACATGAAGACATAGCGGATCCCCAGACTTTTATGCAAATATTGTCATAATTTCATCGTACTTCATTCGTACTATGTACTCATCGTACTTCATTCTAACAACGTTTGGGGCACTATGTATTTTTTGAACTCATGCGACTGAACTCAGAATGAAACCCTAAGCTGACTATGTACCTCAGTGAAGAGGATCAAGTCATACCATAATTCAGAATAGGTGACTTTTTATTTTATTTTTTTATATCCTAACGTTTGCCTAGGCTGCCTCTTTCGAGGTTTTTAACCTAGCGGACCTTTTTTTTATGTCCTAACTTTTGCCTAGGCCGCTTATTTCGAAGTTTTCAACCTAACAAACTCTTTA
>ML411242.1:0-63981 GCA_005239525.1 Nicotiana knightiana
CCCCCCCCCCCGCCTAAAAATCATTCGTCCCCGAATGAGGATTTTTGAAATCAATTAATTTTGAAAGCATGATATGCAAACTTCCATATTTTCACTAACTCCAATATTTCAGAAAAATTTCGCTAGAGTTCCCTTTTTAAATAGAACTATCTACCTGTTAGAGAGCCCCCGAAACACATTTCCAAGCACCATTACACAATTTAAATCACCCAATAACTCACACACAACGTTGTTACCTCAACAATTTGCAAATATCCAATCATTTTGTCAACTACACATAACTCATTCTTCTTATACCACAAAATTGCACATGATTCACATTCTTGCACATAACTTGGTCATTTTGATGAGTCCCATACAACCCAATCACCTCAATACACCATATTCATTTCAATTAATCATTACCAACCTACACTACTATTAATCATTTGCCTAACACATAAGCTCCACAAAACATTCATTTACCTCAAGGGTCGATCACTACCCAAATAGTAACAGCGGGTTCAGTTTCAGCACACATTCAGTTTCAGCACACATTGGGTTCAGTAACAGCGGGTTCAGTTTCGCTTCCCACGTGGCTTCCTCAACGTGCTGACTTCGCCACAATACTTTAACTGAAGCAATATCTTTGCTCCTAAACCTACGGACTTGTCTATCAAGAATAGAAACCGGAACCTCATCTTACGATAGTTCTTCATTAAACTCAATAGTCTCAACTGGCACGATGAATGATGGATCTCCAGCCACTTTCTTCAACATGGACACGTGGAACACCGGGTGCACTAATGACAATTCAGTGGGTAATTCCAACCTATAAGCCACTTGTCCTATCCTTTGAGCAATCCGATATGGCCTGACATACATTGGGCTGAGTTTCCCTTTCTTCCCGAACCGCATCACTCCCTTCATGGGAGATACCTTCAATAATACCCAATCATCTACTTGGAATTCCAATTCTCTCCGACGAACATCCGCATAGGATTTTTGACGGCTTTGAGTGATTTTCATCCTATCTTGAATGACGCTGACTTTTTCCAATGCATGGTGCACAAGATCTGGCCCTAACAATTTTGCTTCACCAACCTCGAACCACCCAATCGGAGATCTACACCTTCTTCCGTACAATATCTCAAATGGGGCCATCTGAATACTAGCGTGAAAGATGTTATTGTAAGAAAATTAGATAAGCGGTAAATGATCATCCCAACTACCCTTGAAGTCCAACACACAAGCCCGTAAGATATCTTCAAGCGTCTGAATAGTCCACTCTGCCTGACCGTCAGTCTGCGGATGGAAAGTCGTGCTGAGATTTACCTGAGTACCCAAACCTTGCTACAATTTCCTCCAAAAATTAGCCGTGAACTAAGCTCCTCGATCTGAGATAATAGAAACTGGAGTACGATGAAGCCTGACTATTTACTTGATATGTAAGCTTACTGTTATGTAATATTGGTGGACTTGACTGGCAAGAAGTGAGCTGATTTCGTGAGTCGATCCACTATCACCCAAATCGAGCCGAACTTTCGCTGAGTGCGAGGTAACCCTACCACTAAATCCATGTTGATCATTTCCCATTTCTACATTGGAATTTCCATTAGATGAGTTAACCCACCGGGCCTCTGATGCTCGGCCTTCACCTGCTGACAATTCGGACATTTAGATACAAAGTCTGCCACACCTCTCTTCCTACCGCTCCACCAATAAACTTCCCGGAGATCTTGATACATTTTCGTAGAACCTGGGTGCACGGAATACCTGGAATTGTGAGCTTCCGCCATCACCCTCTCCCGAATATTATCCACATCAGGAACACATAGCCTTCCCTGGCACCGTAAAACACCATCATCGCTACCGAGTGAAAATGCCGAAATCTTGCTATTTAAAACTCTCTCCTTCAACAGCGCCAATGCTGGATCCGTATACTGCTTTTCCTTGACTTCCGCTACAAGTGATGATTCTTCCCCATTATGCACCATAATATTTCCCTTGTCTGAGGTCGAGAGACAGACCCCCAGACTGGCCAATTGATAAATCTTCCGGGCTATAGGCCTCTGATCCACTTTCAAATGAGCCAAACTACCCATAGACTTCCGACTGAGAGCGTGGGCCACCACATTCGCCTTCCCTGGATGGTACAAAATGTTCATATCATAATCCTTAAGAAATTCTAACCATCCTCGCTGCCTTAAATGCAACTCCTTCTGCTTGAACAAATATTGGAGACCCTTGTGGTCTGAGAACACGTCCACATGGACCTCATACAAATAATGCCGCCAGATTTTTAATGCAAACACAACTGCCGCAAGTTATAAATCATGCATTGGATAATTCTTCTCGTGATTCTTGAGTTTCTTGGAAGCATAGGCTATAAATTTCCCGTGTTGCATCAACACACATCCGAAACCATCCCTTGAAGCATTGCAATAAACAACAAATACCTCTGGGCCCTCTGGAAAGGTTAACATCGGTGCCGAAGTCAATCTTGATTTCAATTCCTGAAAGCTCTTCTCACAAGCATCGGACAATTGGATCTCAGTTGCTTTATGCGTCAGTTTAGTCAATGGGGAGGCGAGGGTATAAAATCCCTCCACAAACCTCCGATAATACCCAGCTAGCCCTAACAACTTGTGAATCTCTGTCGGGGTCATTGGTCTAGGCCAATCGTTCACCGTTGTGATCTTCTGGGGATCAATCTTAATCACTTATGTGGAAACAACATGACCCCAAAATGCGACTGACTCCAACAAAAATTCACATTTTGAAAACATGGCATACAATTGGTGCTGATGAAGAGTCTGCAGAACTGCCATGAGGTGATAAGCATGATCCTCCCGACTCCGCGAGTAGACAAGGATGTCATCAATAAAAACAATCACGAAGGAGTCAAGAAACAATTTGGAAACCCGATTCATAAGATGAATGAATGCCGTTGGAGCATTAGTTAGTCCAAAGGACATTACCAAAAATTCAAAATGGCCATAACGAGTTCTGAAGGCGGTCTTAGGAATATACTGCTCTCCAATCATCAACTGGTGATACCCCGACCATAAACCAATTTTGGAGAAAAACCTCGCACCCTGCAATTTGTCGAACAAATCATCTATCCGAGGCAATGGATAATTGTTTTTGATAGTGAGTTTGTTGAGCTGCCGATAATCAATACACATCCCCAGCGACCCATCCTTCTTCCTGACAAAAAGAACCGGAGCGCCCCACAGCGACACACTCGGCTGAATGAACCCCTTCTCTAATAAGTCTTTCAACTGTTCCTTTAACTCCCTCAACTCTGCTGGCGCCATTTTGTATGGTGGAATAGATATTTGCTGCGTATCTGGCAATACATAAATCCCGAAATCGATCTCTCTATGTAGCGGAATCCCTGGAAGCTCGTCTGGAAATACTTCAAGAAACTCATTCACGACTGGGAGGGACTCGGGGGCAGACACTTCTGAAGTGGTGTCTGCAACCCGGACCAAATGATAAACACACCCCTTTTTAATCATCTTCGAGGCCTTAAGGTAGGAAATAAACCTACCCTTTGACACCACACCATTCCCTTTCACTCAATAACTGACTCTTTAGGAAACTCTAGTCTCATAATTCAGGTTCGGCAATCGAGTTTAGCAAAGCACGAGTAAAGGCAATCCATTCCTATGATAACATCAAAATATACCATCCAAAGTTCGATAAGATCGGTCGTGGTATCCCGACCACACACCGTGACAACACAATTCCTATAGACTCGTGCGGCTATAATGGAATCACCAACAGGAGTTGACACAGAGAATGGCTCATGAAGTTGTTCGGGTTCTAACCTAAAACTTGAAGCAATAAATGGGGTAAAATATGACAAAGAGGACCCGGATCAATAAGAGCATAAACACCAAGTTCTTGAACAATCAGAATACCTGTAATAACATCTGGAGAAGCCTTCTGACTCTGGCGACCACTCAAAGCATAGAAGCAACTGGGGCCACCTCTACTTCGAACTCCACCCCTAACTGAACCACGCCCTACTGGAGCTGGAGAACGTAGTGAAGATGCGGCGATTGAGGATCCGGACAGCTGAGAAAATCCACTACCCATGCCCTGACTGGGTGCACAGAAATCCCGCCGAATATGACCTCTCACCCCATACTCGTAGCATACCGGAATATCCAGGTAACAAGGCTCGGTACGAACCTCCCACACTTAGGGCACGGAGCCCTCCTCTACTGCTGGAACCTCCCTCCTGGACGATCAGATTGATGGGGACTAATAATGTCTGATCCTGGTCCCCAGCGACTGCTCTGCTGATAACGGTGCACTGATGGCGGTGCACTGGATGAGGACTGAGCATCAGATTGGGATGGCCCTAATGGTCCTCTCCCCTGAACTGGTCTTCCTTCTCCAACTGAACTCCCCGAGTGGCCCGCTGACCAGGCCCTGCTAATACTCTCCCTCTCCGACCTTATCTTCAGTTTTCTAGCCTCCATGGCCTACGCGAATCCCATTATCTTACCATAATTCATGTCTGAGTGCAAGGCAGCTGTAGCAGCTTCATTCACAACTAAGGGACTGAGGCCCTGAACAAACCGTCGAACTCTGGTATCCATAGTCGATACCAACTGAGGAGCGTACGTGGACAATCTCATGAACTCCATGTGGTACTCCCACACACTCATATTACCCTGCTTGAGGACCTCAAACTCAGTAGCACGGGCTGCCATAGTCTCGGCTGGCAAGAAGTGATCCATGAAAGCATCAACAAACTCATCCTATCTCGCCGGAGGACTCCCCTCCCGACGGGAATTCTTCCACATCTCCAACCATGAATGTGCTGCTCCACTCATCCTGTAAGATGCTAACTCAACCCCCTCCGTCTCTGTAGCCTTCATAACCCGAAGCGTCTTGCACATCTCATCTAGAAAATCATGCGGATCGGCCTCTGGATCAATACTTGAGAACTCTGGAGGGGCCAACCGTAGAAACTTGTTGACTCTGGAACCGACGGAATCTCCCTGTCCACTAGAGGACGCAGGGGAAGCATGAGATCTTTGGGCCTGAGTGGCCACCAACTGAGTCAACATATGAATAGCTACCCTGAGGTTCTCATCGGAAGTGTCGGGACCTGAAGCTAGAACCGAAGAAGGATCAGGAATACCAGTGGAAGGGGTTGCAGCACACTCCGCCGCAGCAGGAATAAGAACACTCTGGTCTGGAACAGAAAGGCCAGGTGGATTCAAAGTCGGGGATTCGCTCTCACCCGCACCATTGGGTACAGAATTCACCGCCACACTTGGGGTGGCATTGGCCTTTAGGCCGAGTCGAGCTATTTTCTTTGGTGCCATTACTACAAATTTTGGAACAGAGCACGAGTTAGACAAGAATAATTTTTACATTCCACTTCACCGCATGATATAGAATAACAATGAAAAGGGTGTTTCCTAAATGTCTATGTATCCCCCTTTATTATAGAAGTGGTCGACAACACACCGGTAAGAAGGGCTCTACTAGACACGGCTCCGAGACATCCTAGGACACTTTTAAAACCTTAGGCTCTGATACCATGTTTGTCATACCCCAAAATCGAGGGACGAGACCGGTGCCTAACCGAATGAACCCGGTCAAGAGAACCTGATTTGCCTTTCCTATCCCACGCGTTACCCCGTGATTTCAATATACATTATTCATGTGAAATAGACATTTATAACTTAAGCATAAACTTACAACTTGAATTCATTTCTACTTTTTATTATTACCAACATATGATGCCAAATACTTGCAAAATACATACAACATTTACAAACATGGATCACGATTCCGAACCGTATGCTTACTATCCAAAATACACAAGTACATCACCCACATTGTGTCTACGGAGCCTCTACGAATGCAAAAGATTTATATAATACTTGCCGACAACAAAGCCCCGGCTATACCTTACACTACACCATAAACTCAAAATAAGGAGACATGAGCCACACGTGGCCCCGGGAGGAAGTGGGGCTCACCAGAACAACTAACGGAAAGGAGAGGAGGCACTACTGACAGTGGGCTGAATTACCTGCTGTAGAATCACCTATATTCGTATAAGAAAATGTAGCGCCCCCGGCAAAAGGGACGTTAGTACTGTGGAATAGTACTAGTGTGTATGAACTATCTTTATCCAAAGTACAATCAAACAATACACAATTAAGAGACATCAATAGAACCAATCAATGAATTCACGTGGAAAGAAACAACCAAAATCAACAAGTTTCACAATCTCTCCTTTTTCCCCTTTCAACATCACCATATTCAAGAGTTTCATAGATTCTCATTTCAGTAGTGATAATGATCACATTCCATCCTTATTACCTCGGCCACCCTTATCACCTCGGCCACCCTTATTACCTCACAACCCACCATCCTTATTAGTTCGTGTTGCGGTGCGCAACTCGATCACACCTTACAATCATATTTGGTAACCCAACCACAAACAATCAAATCACAAAAATTGTTCATTTCGAGGAATACAGGTTCATATCAACAATTCTCTATTTGAGATCAAGGCACAATGACCCTCGCCTAGAAGTAATTCATGTACACGGCGTTTCCTTCATCGTTCAACTCATTTACATCATTTCACAATACCCTTTTTCATTACTTACCACGCACGGTTTCTAGCCATCATATACATTCCCACACTTGGTCACATTAACATTCTTTCATTCATTAACACATACTTTCATATCGATACCCTCGAGCATTTACGAGATTTTCACATAATAAGATAGGCGCATCAAAACACTTCTCACAATCTCATATAAAACGGTAGTATGACGATCAACTAGGACAATCGGAGAATAAAATCTTACGTCTCAACACATTTGAACAACCAATTCGCATAGTTTCAAATAAGGTACATATGTCGTATGCTCGGACCCAACAAGAGGATTCTACAAAGGTTAAAGTTAGCCATACATAACTGGGGTTGAAATCCCTTTTTAACTTTACTCACAATTCACCGAACCGACTAGTACCGTTAATCTAGTTCACAATTAAGCATATTCAACTCATAATTGGAAATCATGCACACAATTTGAACTCTTTTAAACATTTTATCGAATGCTATGTGACCCCTTAGATTTCCACCCGCTTCTTTGTGAATTTTCACTCCAACCACATCCTCTTACTAGATCATGGACATTAATGATCATGCATGCAAGGTATCAACTTATATTTTCAAGAGTCAATTAATGAGAGTCCCCTTTTGTTTTAAAACCTGAAAATTAATGGAAAGGGGTTTGGGATTCTTACCTGTTAGAATGAAGGAGAAGATGATTACTCAAAATTTCAAGGCCTGAGTGACTTTGAAAATCCAATTGATAAAGATGAAGCTTTCTCTCTCAAGAAACCTCTCTCCCCTCTCTCAAATTTTGTTCAGAAAATTGTTAAAAATGAAGGGGGGGGTCTTTTAATGAACTGGGGTCGAGTTTTAAAATTAGAAAAATAGGAGCCCGACACAAGAATGCAGTCAGGAATGAGATCGCATTCCTGACATGCGGTCCACAGAGTCGACCGCAAAATGGCCCTCAATATGGAAAAAATCGAAAACAATTTGCCCAGGTATGCGACTACTATGCGGTCCGCATACATGTTATGCGGTCGCATATTGCGTCGCATAACCTCCCTCCAAAAATTCAAAGGAAACAATGCGACAGCTATGCGGTCCGTAGAACCGAAATGTGATCCCATATTGGACCGCATAGTTGTCTTCAAATAGGGCAGTGGTTTGCCTGTGTATGCGACCATTATGCGGTCCGCATACACGTTATGCGATCGCATAGTGCGTCGCATAATGCCTACTTTCTGGAAAATTTTATTCTCTAAGTCCCAAAGTACTTTTTACTCAATTTATGTCCGTTTTAAAAATTTCCATAATAAAAAAGACTCGGGGACTCATTCCGGCATTATTTTAAACAAGAAAATTTTACGGGTCTTTATAGACTGGACAAGTCGTTTTCAGCTCTAGCGCATCGTTCAGCGGTTTGAAGTCATGAACAACTCCATTTTAGGTACTATGACTCGTAGACATAGTCGGAGTTGAAGTTCGGGAAGTTCGGACTCAAATTGGAAAGAAAATTCTCATTTCAGAAGCCTTAAGTTGGAGAAATTGACTAAGATTAGAATTTTTAGTAAACGACTTCCAAAAAGGAAATTAAAGGTCCTTGCAGGTTCGTATGATGATTTTTGACTTTGGCATATGTCCGGATCGGGTTTTTGATAACCCGGGAGCGTTTCGGTGTGTATTGTGGAAGTATCTTCGAAGAAATTTCCTAAGTTTGGCTTCAAGTGCATTTCAGTGATATTGATGTCCGTTTGGAATTCCGAGCGTGGGAATAGCTCTGTATGGTGATTCTGGAGTGGGCAGCGCGATCAAAAGTGAATTCAGATGTCCGTAGGTCATTTTGAAGTCATTTGGCTAAAGATAGAAATTTTAAGGTTTTTGACAAATCCGACTGGAATTGGAAATTTTTATATCAGGGTCGGAATGCGATTTCGGAAGTTGGAGAGGTTTCGTAATGTCTAATATGACTTGTGTGCAAAATTTGGGGTCAATCTGATGTGATTTGATAGGTTTCGGCATCAGATGTGGGAGTTTGAAATTTCAAGTTTTTAAAGTTTGAATTTTAGTGCGATCCGTGGTTTCGTTATTGTTTGGTGTGAATTAAGGCCTCGAGCAAGTCCACATTATGTTTTGGAACAGGTTGGTGTAATTGGACGGAGTCCCGGGCGCCTCGGGTGGATTCCGGGTGGTTAACGGATCAAGTTTGGAGTTTGAAGAAGTACTGATGTTGTTGTCATCTGGTGTGACCACACCTGCGAGGATTTGGCCGCAGGTGCATCCTGGGAGCCGCAGATGCGGCTTGGGCACCGCACCTGCGAGATTTTTGGTGGCTTGGTTGGGAGCGCAGGTGAGATTTAATTTCCGCACCTGCGAAGGCGCAGATGCGGTCAATGGGGTGCAGGTGCGAGTTTTGGCTGGAGCTGAGGAGGCCGCAGGTGCGGGAGATTGGGCGCACCTGCGGAATCGCAGGTGCGAGATGTGGATCGCAGGTGCGGATATCGGCCTAGGCAGAATGTTTTAAAATGGGAATTTTGTCATTTCTTCTCCCATTTTCATCTTGGCATGGGCGATTGTGGGGAGCTTCAAAGAGGGGTTTTCGTCAAGGATCACAAGGTAAGTTATTCCCACTCATCTCAAGTTAAATACAAGGTATATGCATGGATTTAAACATGATAATTTATATAAAAATTGGGATTTTAAGGGAAGACCTTGAAATTTGGTAATTTGGATTTTAGCAACGAATTGAGCATGAATAGTTGAGTAAATTGAATATTTGAGCTAGTAAAGCTATGGGTAGAGTTTATCTTCGAGAATTTCGGAATCCAGACACGTGGGTCTAAGGGAATTTTAGTCAATTCTCTGAGCGGAGTTGGAAAATTATATAATTTGGATTTGCTACGAGTATTACAGTGAATTTTCATTGCTTTACCCGTTATTTGGTAGTTTTGGGGTGTTGTGGATCGATTGGACTCGTCGGAAAGGCTTGGAGGCCGGTTATAGAATTTCGGAGCGAGGTAAGTCTCCTTTCTAACCTCGTGTAGGGGAATTTTCCCCTAGGTGAACTAATTAAATATGTTCTACTATTTTTGGGTGCTACGTACGCACGAGGTAATGAGGGTCCGTGCGTAGCTACTATTATGCTTATGTCCGGGTAGTCCAGTACCCACTAGCATGCCTTACGTGTTGTACATGTGATCCTGCCAATAATATTAGACTGATAAGGCTATTGAATTTGTAATTTATTTCCTATGAAGGCTAGAGTGTACCTTTCTTAGTAATTTAGAAAGAGTATTGACATCTCCGTGCATAATTGTATTCCTAATAAGGTTATATTATTGAACATAATTAAACTTGGCAAATGAATTCGAGAAAAGATTTAAATACTATTTTTGTGAATTTTAAAAGATAAATTTGTCATCTACTTGAGTATTTGTTTTCCCGAAGTAGTCGGGGTGGACTGTTGATTGTGCGTGACTGCATGTGACCGCTTCGCAATTTACATTCCGCGAGCGGAGTGTTATTTCCCTTACTCTCATGGGAGCGGGTCGTACGCCATAGCGAGATTGAAAGATGAAATTATGGTTCGGGCCGTTCGACCCTCGGCAGTGCACATATATTATTATTATGATGGCTCAAGCCAGTTGTCCTTATCCCGTATGTGCATGCTAAATTGTTAATGATTTCATGAATTGTTTATTTAGATATTTTGGGGGAAAATGAAGAAGTAACTGTTTATTTAAGATATTTGGGGGAAAAATTAAGAAGTAACTGTTTATTTAAGATATTTGGGGGAAGATGAAGTAGTATTTGTTTATATAATTTCAGTATTTATTGAGTTACAATTATCTTTAATGTTTACATTTTTTATCATCCGTGTATGCCTATTATTGATATCATATCTTGTTAAATTATTTTGTTGAACCTTAGTGAGTGTCAAGTCGACCTCTCGTCACTACCTCTCCGAGGTTAGGCGTGATACTTATTGAGTACACGTTGTTTTCGACCTCATGCTACACTTGCTGTGCATTTTGTTTCACACATACCATTATAGGAATATGGCTGACTTGGAGACATAGACGAGCTGCATCACTTGGAGACGACCCGCAGTCATCAGAGTCTTCCTCTATGTATTGTATTTTCATTTTATTCCTTATCCAATTTGTATTTCGGACAAGCTTAGTAGTATTTGTAAAATGCTTAGAAGTTGCTCATGTACTTGTGTCACCGGGTTCTGGGATGTGTTTTGGATGTGTTTTATAAAAATGAAATATTAAACTGTCATATTTAGTTAATGGATTTTTTGTTTAGTTATTAAGTAATAAGATAAAGGTAATGATTTTAAAAATGCTAAAACATGAAATTTAACTTAACTATTTAATGATTGGCTTGCCTGACAGTGGTGTCTGGCGCCATCACGACCTTATGGATTTTGGGTCGTGACAGCTTGGTATCAGAGCACTAGGTTCCCTTAGGTTTCACGAGTCATGAGGAAGTCTAGTAGAGTCTTGCGGATCGGTACAGAGACGTCTGTACTTATCTTCGAGAGGCTACATGACTGTTAGGAGTACTTCCCTTCTTGATTCCTCATTGTGCGATTTGATTCCATTAAGGCTTATGCCTATGTTTATTCCTACTCAATCTTATGAGCCGCGAAGCGCTTGTTATGAATCCGGAATTTGAGGAATTCAAATGGTGCTATGGATAGGGTGCGCGATGTTTTCCATGCGTAATTGGTTGGGGCTGTTGTTGTAGCCCTGCAGAAGGATAATATGTGGTTTCAGCTCAGTAGCTGTGTTTCTGAGAGCCTTAAGGCTATGCTCAGATAGTGATGATGCTTATGATTGGTTATCGCGCGATGTCGATATGATTATAGAATGCTTGCCCATATGTTGGTGGTGATGAATGGCTTGAAGGGAGATCTTCTCAGGGCGTGATTTTGAGATTTCAACATTTTAGTTCCGGCAAAGGAAAGGCATTTGGACTATAAGTGGTCACGTTTTGGATTAATAAAGCAGTAAGACTTGGTGTTTTCAAGTAATGTGGGATATTCACCTGTGATGTGGTGTCATCATTACTGATCGAGTGGAATATGTTAAGTCTGTCGGTGCTATGGTTTCTTGGGATGCATTGGGTTAGAGTGTTGTAAAGTAGTATTGAAGGAGCGGTTGTCAAGGATCGTGGTGCGTGGTGGTTCAGAACTGAATAATTATTTCTAATGAAGGCAACTGGAGAAAGATGATCCCCGGGGAGTTTGAAGTCGTGGTGATCTACTGGTGTAAGAGCTACAGAGAATGATATTTAATTGGACAGCATACGATGAAGAAAGATATGTGAAAAGTGCTAGGCGGTGGTTCCCTTTCTAAAAGGCCAGGTGTAAGGAACGTAAGTCAGGTAGTTGTTTAAAGGAATGAGTTTAACAAGTGGGAAGGTGGCAGTGTAGCACCAGAGTTCTGTGATAAGACAACTACCTATCTTGGGAGAAAGTTGAGAGTTTTAGTGGATGGTGATTGAGTCCTCGAGCTTAAGTTGAAATGTGGGTTATTTCGGCGGAAGGTTGGATACAACAGGGAGGAGTTGTTGGGAATGAAGAAGGACACAATGTGGTGGTGAATTTGAAGATGTTGTAGCCCATTTAGTAGATGTCCATGAGGAGCGGACGAACTGGTAAAGTTGGTGAATGAGAGCAGGCCTAGGATGGGGTATTCATGTTGCAGATAGTGTGCATTTCAGCGTCGTTGGAAGGTGTCAGTTGGTGATTTCCACAGGTGGGTTATATCCTGTGAGTAGGTTAGCGGTTGTGTGGTTGGCAAGTTTCTGTGGGGGATTCTAGTGGCTATTCGGTAGGAGGCAGAATGTGTGAATGATGCTAGAGAATTTGAGTATTTAGGGGGTGGTAACAAGAGAATTTGGAACAATTGGATGGATTGGTTGAGCAAGATCATGTTAACAAAGGGGAAAGGATCCCAGCAGGGTCTAGAGTGATGCAAGGAGTATCTTCGGACTAAGTGGGAGAGTCCCACCACCTGCAGTTGGGGTAGTGACTCAGTCACGTGATTCATTGAAAAGGGTGTTCATGTGCTAGAAAAGCCTTGGAGTTGATTGTATTCTGGGCCAGGCAGAGTGGGTGACTCTCAATAGCGGTCCTAGTAAATTCGGAGGTTGAGAACGCGGTGTTTAAAGGTTAAGGGCAGTAGTATGATTAAGAATTGAGCTTTTGTAGTGTAATTTCAGAGAAAGGGAAAATGGTTGGAGTGTCCTATGATATTTTTCAGCGTGCAGAATAGTACTGGGAGAGTGAGAGAAGTAAACTTCGGGGTGTATGAAGATTATCATAGGGGTATGAGACGGGTTGTGAGATTGAGACAGGATGGTCTAATGAATCAACGCCACTCGGGGTGAGTGAGGATTGAGTTTATTATGATTTGAATGGGGTTACTATTATTTCCGAGGCAATTAAAGGTAATTTGAGAGAAGATGGATTGGTTAGCCATGGTTGAAATGGCACAGGTACGGAAGTGATCAATTTTGTCAGTGTGATTAAATTATGCATGTGGTTTGGGTCGGTGTGTGTGGGACTTTTCATCCATCATAATAGGTTTCATGTGGGAGTATTCGAGTGCTATGGCCTGTCAGGTGTAGGCGGATCCCGAAAGGTTTATGGTGGTTCAGACCACTCCTTAAGGATTTACATGTTGGGTGATTGTGAGAATTAACTCGTGTGTTGTAGTGGTTCTCTTGAATTAAGATAAGTAAAAGGTTTCTATATGATGAAGTGTTCACCCTATTAGTGGTTCATAAGTTATGGTGGAATTCTTGCGCTATCTCATATTGGTATGTTAGGTGCAGTAAGCAATATGTAACTGGGAGTAAGAATCGAGATTACGGTTAAGTGTTAACAAGGATGTCATGAGCTCGGATGAGCAAGAAAAAAAGGGATTTGAAAGTGCACAGTAAGCTAGTGTTATCTTCAGTGTCACCTGAGATCGATATTCGGTGGAAGAGGCTTTGCATCCTAGTTATGGGTTCTTGATTTTTTTTACAACGTTAGTGTGGCCAGTGGTGGAGGTGTAGACTTGCTACCTTGTGTGGAATGTCGTGGGAGTCTGACCACTCGAAGATGGTATAAGTGTGACAGGTAGTCACCTGATTGATTAAAGATTTAGACCAAGTATAAGGAAGTGCAATATTGCTTTTCAAAATTTATGCCTGGAGGGCATTCGACTCATTCGGTTGTGGATTGTGGGGTGTTTGTCTCGGCTATGATGGTTGTTCTTTTGTACTATGAGAGGAAGTGGGTTATTATGGACCCAGGTCAAGCTATTACCCTAGTTTAGTGCAAGCAGAATCAGCTTGAAGTGTGTGAATAGGTTTAAACATGATTATGGGCTTCATGTGAGGCAGATGTGTTCATTTCAGTATAGCGCTCCTCAAGGAGGGGTGTTGGAATATCAGGTGTTGTTCCGTCTTCGTAAAATTCATGTGATATTAGGATTGTGCCATGTGAGTTGTGCAACATCTTGATAACTTCTTATGTGTTGAGGTCTCGCGTAGTGATCATGTTATGTGAGCAGGATAGCTCTTGCGATCCAGAGTATATATATCGCACCTTAGTTGTGCTTGAGTTTTGTAGCATGTGGCTTTATCAGTCTTCCCAGGATGGTATTATGCACTCAGCATGCTTGTGACCGGTATTCAGTATTTTTGTGGTAATAAGAAACTTAGCTCGGTGTGTATATCCTTATGTAAATTTCACATGTGGATCGGGTGGCACGCCGCCATAGGTATGTTATTTGGATCGGGTTGCACGCCGCAACATTGTGATAATCAGTCAGGTTCCTACATCTATTTTTCTTGTGTTTTACTTCCTATTTTCTGAGGAAAGTTCATATTAGTTGCGTGAGTTGAGTAGTCCCTTCTTGAGTTATTTCTTATGTATTATGTTTGAGTTGTGGCTTATTGGCGCGTTGTGGATTCATGTGAGACTGTTGGTCATGTCTGGGAGTATCTATTGTCTAAACAGTTCATCCTGGGTGAGACGAGGTTATTGGATCAGGGATCAGTGCGATAAGATTATGTGAAATACATTAAAGGTCAGTTACCTTTATTGGTTTGTAATGAGGTGATGATTCTAGTCAAGAGGAGATATTCAATGATTTTTTTAACTCTACAGTTTGTTATGAACTTCTACACATCTCCTCCGTTGTGGTGGTGTCGCCAAAATTATAGCAGGATGTATGTATATATTATAAGGTGCATCGGGAGCATCAGATTCGTGAATTTTTGGCTATTAAGGTTCAGGGAGTGTCATTGTGGTCAGATGATGAATTATGCGGTGCATGGTGCTAATTCATCAAAGGTATGCAGTCATGTTCTGGTATATCGTGTGGTAGTTGATACGGTGTTCATATATTGGAACTAGAACTGACAGAGAAATTTCAGGTGTTGGAACTGGATTCTGAGCCTATAATATGGATAAAAGAAGAAATCTTCAGAACTAATCAAGCTAATGTACCCAACTGGGTTGTGGTTGCATGGAGAGGTGCCCGAGGTGTTAAGCAGTGATTTCTGATAACTCCATAGCAGTTCTTAGCACGTTCGAAGACAAACGTAGTGGGGGAGAATGTAACGACCCGACCGGTTATTTTGAGCCCTAGCGCGTCGTCCAGTGGTTTGAAGTCATGAGCATCTCCATTTCAGGTATTATGACTCGTAGGCATGGTCGGAGTTGAATTTCAGGAAGTTCGGAGTCAAATTGGAAAGAAAATTCTCATTTAAGAAGCCTTAAGTTGGAGAAATTGACTAAGATTGGAATTTTGAGTAAATGACCTCCGAATCAGAATTTGAAGGTCCCTACAGGTTCGTATGATGATTTCGGACTTGGGTGTATGTCCAGATCGGGTTTTGGATAACCCAAGAGAGTTTCGGTGTGTATTGTGGAAGTCATCATTTTCGAAAAAATTTCCTAAGTTTAGCTTGAAGTGCATTTCATTGTTATTGATGTCCATGTGGGATTCTGAGCCTGGGAGTAGCTCCGTATGGTGATTATGGAGTGGGGAGCACAATCGGAAGTGAATTCAGATGTTCGTAGGTCATTTTGAAGTCATTTGGCTAAAGATAGAAATTTGAACGTTTTTGAGAAATCCGACTGGAAGTGGACATTCTGATATTGGGTTCGGAATGCAATTCCGGAAGCTGGAGCAGGTCCGTAATATCGAATATGACTTGTGTGCAAAATTTGGGGTAAATCGGACGTGATTTGATAGGTTTCGGCATCGGAGGTGGGAGTTTGAAATTTCAAGTTCTTAAAGTGTGAATTTTTGTGCGATCTGTGGTTTCGATGTTGTTTGATATGAATTGAGGCCTCGAGCAAGTCCGCATTATGTTTTGGAATAGGTTGGTGTAATTGGACGGGGTTGCGGGGGACTCGGGTGGTTAACGGATCAAGTTTGGAGTTTGAAGAAGTGCTGAGATTGCTATCATCTAGTGTGTCCGCACCTGCGAGGATTTAGCCGCAGGTGCGAGATTTTGGTGGCTTGGCTAGGAGCGCAGGTGCGATGTAATTTCCGCACCTGCGAAGACGCAAATGCGGTCAATGGGGCACAGGTGCGAGTTTTGGCTGGAGCTGAGGAGGCCGCATCTGCGGGAGTTTGGGCGCACTTGAGGAATCGTAGGTGCAAGATGGGGATCGCAGGTGTGGATATCGGCCAGGGCAGAATGTTTTAAAATGAGAATTTTGACATTTCTTCTCCCATTTTCATCTTGGCATGGGCGATTATGGGGCGCTTCAAGGAGGGGTTTTCATCAAGGATCACAAGGTAAGTTATTCCCACTCATCTCAAGTTAAATACAAGGTATATGCATGGATTTGAACATGAGAATTTGTATAAAAAATGGGATTTTAAGGGAAGACCTAGAAATTGGGTAATTTTGATTTACCACGAATTGAGCATGAATATTTGAGTAAATTGAATATTTGAGTTAGTAAAGCTATGGATAGAATTTATCTTTGAGAAATTTCAGAATCCGGGCACGTGGGCCCGAGGGCATTTTGATCAATTTTCTGAGCGGAGTTGGGAAATTATATAATTTGAATTTACTACGAGTATTAGAGTGAATTTTCATTGTTTTGCCTGTTATTTGGTAGTTTTGGGGCGTTGTGCATCAATTGGAGTCGTCGGAAGGGCTTGGAGGCTGGTTATGGAATTTCGGAGCGAGGTAAGTCTCCTTTCTAACCTTGTGAGGGGGAATTTTCCCCTAGGTGAACTAATTAAATATGTGCTACTATTTGTGGAGGCTACGTACGCACGAGGTGACGAGGATCCATGCGTAGCTACCATTATGCTTATGCCCGGATAGTGTAGGACCCACTAGCATGCCTTACATGCTGTACATGTGATCCTCCCAATAATATTAGACGGATAATGCTATTGAGTTTGTAATTTATTTCCTATGAAGGCTAGAGTGTACCGTTCTTAATCATTTAGAAAGAGAATTGACTCCTACGTGGATAATTCTATTCCTGATAAGGTTATATTATTGAACATTATAATACTTGGCAAATGAATTTCGAGGAAAGATTTAAATACTATATTTGCGACTTTTAAAAGGGAAATTTTCCATCTACTTGAGTATTTGTTTTCCCGATGTAGTCGGGGTGGACTGTTGATTGTGCATGACTGCATGTGACCGCTTCGCAATTTGCATTCCACGGGCGGAGTGTTATTTCCCCCACTCTCATGGTAGCGGGCCGTACGCCATAACGAGATTGAAAGATGAAATTATGGTTCGGGCCGTTTGACCCTCGACAGTGCAAATATATGATTATTATGATGGCTCAGGCCGGTTGTCCTTATCCCCATATGCGCATGCTAAATTATTAATGATTTCATGGATTTTTGATTTAGGATATTTGCGGGAAAATGAAGAAGTATCTGTTTATTTAAGATATTTGGGGGAAAATCAAGAAGTAACTATTTATTTAAGATATTTGGGGGAAAATGAAGTAGTAATTACTTATTTAATTTCAGTATTTATTGAGTTACAATTATCATTAATATTTACTGTTTTTATCATCCTGGTATGCCTTTTACTAATATCATATCTTGTTAAATTATTTTGTTGGACCTTAGTGAGTGTCAAGTCGACCTCTCGTCACTACCTCTCCGAGGTTAGGCGGGATACTTACTGAGTACACGTTGTTTTCTTACTCATGCTACACTTTCTATGCATTTTGTTTCACAGGTACCTTCATAGCAATATGGCTGACTTGGATCCATAGACGAGCTGCATCACCCGGACACGACCTGCAGTCGACAAAGTCTTCCTCTATGTATTGTAGTTTCATTTTATTCCTTCTCCAATTTGTATTTCGGACAAGCTTAGTATTATATGTGTTTGGGATGTGTTTTATAAAAATGGAATATTAAACTGTCGTATTTATTTAAAAGATTTTTGTTTAGTTACTATGTAATAAGTTAAAGGTGATGATTACAAAAATGCTAAAACAGGAAATTTAACTTAACTATTTAATGATTGGTTTGCCTAACAGTGGTGTCTGGCGCCATCACGACCTTATGGATTTTGGGTCGTGACAAACATACGAGAAACGCTAGGTGTAACATGGTCGGTTTATTATGGGCCGTTGATCATTTGAGATCAACGGCAGGATCAAAGAGGGAATGGGGCAGGTTATTTGAAAGGGGTCCGACCGGGTTGGGTAGAAGAGGTATGGTTTGGGCTTGGGGTTGTTGGGCTAGGCTGCTGGGCCAATGTGGGCCCAAAAATAGGTTAAATTGGGTTATTATTTAAATACCCAAAATTTATCAAAATGATTTATAAAAGATGCTTAATAAATAAATAAAAATATTATCTATACACAGAAATTCTTAAAATATTAAATTTGTATTATAAAAAATATAAAAATGCTATTTTGACACAAATAATATAAAATAAAGAGCAATTATGTATAAATATAGGTCATTATTGTAAAATTGGATAAATAGCTTAGAAATGCTAATGTGATTATATGAAATGAAGGAAAATACTTGAAACATATATTATAGTTGTAAAATAATAAATTTAGGTAACTAAGTCATCCCAAAATAATTTAAAGGGATAATCACTAAATATTTATATAATTTAAATGGAAGAAAATTTATAGCTCTGGAAATTATGGAAAATTATAGAAAATGCTTGTATAGATTTTTCAACTAAATAATCATGTGAAAATGCTATTTTGAAAGTATATATATTTTGAAAAAATATGAGGGCTAAATTGGGTATCAACAGTTGCCCGTCCATACCCGGTAATGATGAAAGAGTTGTCGGCTAAAGAAAATGATGACCAATTTTGGCCTAATTGAGTGAGGGATGATGTGATTTGGAAAAATGGCCTAAGAGTTGTCTGGTTCTTGGTTTGCCTACATATCCCTAGTGTTACGGGAAACACAGGCTGTGTGTAGTTCTGGATCCGACGGTGAACGAGACAATGGAGTTGTTATAGGAATGGCCGTATGTTGGAAAGAGTTCTTTTGGGTAGGATAGTATCAAATGAATTTACGCGAAGTCATGAATGTGAATATGAAACGTTATGGATGTATCTCAAAACTAGTATCTGAATGGTTATCAAGTAAAAATGGGTAACTGATGGTGATTGGTTACGTTTGAAATAATTGCAGGATGTGAATGTTGCGAACGGAAACTGGAGTAAAGATTTCTCCTGTTAAGGGAACGGTTACTTCCTGGGTTGCCTTCAAAACATAAAACACAATGCATGCAAGTATATAGATTATGACGATAATTTAAATATGATGCAAATTCCCTTTGGACCATGAAAGTTGTCTTTGGATGGTGAGGATGATGTCCTTAGACCATGACTTCCTGGGCCATGAATCACGTGATAAGGGATTTGGAGATAATGAAAAGATGTCCTCGGGCCAATAAAATGGTTCCTTTGAACCATGACAACTTTGAATAATAATGTGCAATATTGAGAGATCCTCAGGCCATGGAATGGTGTCTTCCGGCTATGAGGATTATGCCTTCGGACTATGACGCCTTTCAGGAAAATGGCGATGTTTCAGCCCATGAGATACAAAGATATGACGCTTTGTCAATGCGAAGTAAAACAAGACAGAGCTGAGGCAATGCTTAGTCCCAAGAGAATAGAAGATAGTGTTAGGTCTTAAATAGCATAATGGGGGTATCATTTAGTCTTATGCAAAGACAAGGAAATGCTTAGCCTTGGGGGTTGAGGAGGCACTGCTAATGTCACGACCCCAAATCTAAGCCAGTCGTGATGGCGCCTATCGTGGAACTAGGCCAGCCAAACTACACTCAAATCGTAATAAGATTCCATTTACATCTTTACTAAACTGATAACCCATAAAGGTTTATTTTAAATATTTTTAAAACAGTCAAAATTACACCGAATATTAAATACAAACCTCGAGATCCCGGAGTCACTGGTCATGAGAATCTACATAAAATATACAACTACAAAGAAAATAATAAACTCTACAATAGAAAGCAGGAGAGAGAAGGACTGCAGACGCGTGCAGCTCCCTCGCAAAATCTCTAAGAAGGTCTCTGGAATAGATACACAACTCACTCTGCCCTAACACCTGGATTTGCACACAAGGTGCAGGGAGTAATGTGAGTACACCAACTCAGTAGTAATGAAAATAAATCATCTCAGAGCAGAACGAAACTCATAAATCAAATCATCATTTCACAATAATCATAGCCTTTCTTTCCAACAATGTATACGTTAAATCATCACGCTTAAAAGTTGATTTCAGTAAAAATCATTTGGAGATATACTTGCAAATATTTTCAACATAACTTTCAAGAAGTTTAGTGTAAAAATGATAAAAATCATAAAAATCCCCTCGGGAAAAACATATGTCATAAGTTCAGAGTAAAAGTGGTCAAATCATAAGTAGCCCCTCGGGCAAAAACATGTATTGGAACCTGCCCATCGGGCATGCCTCACAGTCACTCATAATCAGCCCCTGGGCATACCTCATAGTCACTTATAATTAGCTCCTCGGGCATACCTCACAGTAACTCATGCCTCCCAATCACTCGTCACTCGGCACTCGCACTCAGTAGGTACCTGTGGTAACTAGGGTGTGTACAGACTCTGGAGGGGCTCCTTCAGCCCAAGCGCTAATAACAAGCCACCTCGTAGAGTATCATATCCTCACAATCAGGCCCGTGGCCTCACTCGGTCAGAACCTCTCAAAAGCCCCTCGGGTGTATCAGTAAAACGAGGTACTCGACCCAATACATCATTGTATATCTCAAAAACAGTGTAAATAAGGCTGAGTTTTGAAAATAGTTAAGCACAACATGACTGAGTGTAAATCATAAATCAACAGTTACGAAATAACAGTAAAAATCCCACAAGGGGTCTAAACAAGTCGGCACGAGGCCCAAAACATGGGTTATAGCCCAAATATTGCAATAGTCTTTAGAACAACATTTAACAAATGATTTAGAGTACAATACGCAACTCAAAGGTTTTCGCAGAGAGGACCAAGTCCAATCTAAAAATCAGTGCGCGCCACATACTCGTCATCTGACATGTGCGTCACTCTAAAATCAGTGAGAAATATGAAGTCCGGAGTTTCATACCATCAGGACAAGATTTATAACCATTACTTACCTCTACCGGGCAACAATAATAATCCATGATGCTTTTTCCCCTCAAATTGCCTCCCGATTGCTCCGAATCTAATGTAAACCAGATTAACATCATCAATATACGCTAAAGGAACACAACCCAATCGATAACTATCAATTTATAAAAAATTCTTCAAAAGTCGGCCAAACCTGAGCCCCGGGCCTACGTCTCAGAATTCGACAAAACTTACATCACTAGAAACCTCGTCCTCCCACAATTCTACACATACCAAGAACACCACAATTGGACTACAATAGACTACCAAATCGCCAAAATAATTTTTCAAACCTCCTCCCATTTTTCCAAACTTTTTCTACTTTAATTGTTCAAATTACAAGCCTAATCCGGAAAAAGTAGAATAGAAACGACTTTTATAATCCGGGAACTTACCTCCACTGAAGACCCTCAAATTCTTTCTTCAATTTTCTATCAACTCAGCTCAATCCGCATACAACAATGGAGAAAATGCAAAAATATTCGCGGAGGCACCATTTTATACTGTTATGTCCAATTAATCCGCACCTACGGACAATTCCTCGCATTTGCGGACCATTCCTCGCAACTACGGACTAGCACCTACGGTCCCAGGTGTGCACCTTCGAAATCCCACTAACAGTCCAAACTTCGCATCTACGAGACACTTTCCGCACATGCGGCTTCGCAAGTGCGTCCCATGCTTCGCACCTGTGGACCCCTCTTGCCTGGCCTATCTTCGCACCTGCGGCTGCCCAGCCACAGGTGCGGCAACATTAGTAGCTTAACACACGCAGCTATTTGCTACAAATTTCCTACGTTCAAACCTCCGCCTACCATCCGAAATCAATCCCGAGCCCCTCGGGACCCAATCAAACATACCAACACACCACATAGCATCATTCAAACTTATTCGAGCCTTCGAAACACCAAAAACAACACAAAAACACCAAAATTACATCAAATTCAAACCTATGAACTTTGAAACTTCTAAATTTCGCCAATGTTGCTGAAACCATCCAAAACACATCCGATTGACATGAAAATTTGCACACATATCCAAAATGACATTACAAACCTGCTCCAACTTCCGGAATCACATTCCGACCCGATAGTCTATTTTCCACTACCGACCGGAAATCGCCAAAAACTAACTTTTGCCAATTCAAGACTAATTCTACTCCAGACATCAAAACTTCATTCCGAACACACTCCTAAGTCCCAAATCACCTAAAGAATCTATCGAGACATAAAATCCACATTTCGTGGTCGTTGACCAATAAGTTAACTTCCGGTTGACTTTTGTTTCAACTATTAAGCCAAGTTAAGAGGCTAAGTGTCTCATTTCTCTTCAAAAATTGCTCCGAACCCGAGACAACCAATCTAACATAAAATAATGAAGTTGAACCACATTTAATGAAGCAAAAACGGGGGAAAAATGGCTAAACTCTCGGAACGACCGGCCGGGTCATTACATCCTCCCCCAGTTAAGCATACGTTCATCCTCGAACGTGCCAAAAGTTTTTCTCCAAAACCATCAAACTGCCGGGTAACCTCATCATGAACATACCCGGGGGTGATCCCACGTCACCCTATCCCATATAGGTCCAATAGCACAACACGTTTGAAATTTTGCAATCCAACCTTGACCCATGAACCTTGGAACCAAATTTCCACTTCTGAAATAACTTGCATGATCAAAATTCCACAACTATAAACTGAATGAGTCTGAACATGCTGAATCAAGCCATATACGCACCCCGGATGAAATCACATAATAATCCACATGAATCAAACACCCATAGCGATAACTCCAAATCACAATAGCTGCTCAGAACAACCCAATGACGGTGCATAACCTCTTATCAATAAATGCCCCGCTCTAACACTTTCGTATATTGCGGATGAGGAAAGAAACACATAGAAACTAACAACCATTCGTCCGATCAGTCAGACATGAAGCTCCCCCTTCCCAAATAGGAATCATAGCAGATTTCTAAGCCAACTCCCGATATTTATCCTTCCAACTATGTTGTAGACAATTCTGAAAATATTCATTGGTCCTATGACCTCTTCTCATCCATCAAGACCACTCCGAAGACATGAAACATCGATATAATTCAAAGACAAAACCTGTGCAACTCGTGCACTTAATATCAACATCCCAATGTAATCAAATTATATAAAAGATTCACACGAGATGACTATCCTGCCATTAACAATAACCATCACCACATCATGCTAAAAGCCTAGCACACACCGTAAAAATCAAAACACACAAATCCAATACCAAAGGTCATACACCTACATAACTCCACTACAATGTGTGATCTCATCCAAACGCCGGTCCACTTGAAATATTTCAAGACACTTTGCCCAAAATCAATAACCATTTGAAATTCGACATCAAGTACTCAAAGTGAATTTCCATAACCACGGGGGAAATCGGACGATACCATGCCACCTGAATCAGAAGGTACATAACAAACCCGTCTCAACCTCGCAATACCGAATTACTTACCTTACTCAAATCTAGCTATAAAGCCCAATTAGAACCGCACCATATGTGCATATAACCATTAATCACCACTCCCTGCAAAAACAAAGGGTAACTCATAGATCGCTCCAAAACATGAATAAACTCAATCATAATCATATGGTACATTCCTCAACAATAGAAATTCAGAGTCAGCAGTTCTGATCCGGTGCAGAACAGACACTCATTCGGGCCTACCAATAACCCTGAATCAACTCTGTTCACCCATAACATATAGATAACTTACCGAGAAGTTCACAATCACCGAATCATGGTACATACTAACATCCGACTAGCTTTGCTCGCATCTTCACAGTTCACTACCACAAAATAACCTATCTATGAGAACTCTCAGTCTTGAAGTCCATGAAGGGCATAGATTACTATATCTGATATCCACTCCACCGCTCGAATACATAACACATCCCAAATACTCACTGATTCCACGAGGGATACCCCTATAATTCTTCTGTATTACCAAGCAACCTTGAATATGAACAGTCTATCTAACGAGAGAGCGCCGCAATACCAATGAAGTACCCTTAACTCCACATATGACCTTTCTAAAATGTATATCCTCATCAAGCCACCCAACAGTGATATCATCTACCTAGCCATCTGAAACAACAATTGTTGCCTAAGAATTTTTGTTTTGATCTTCCTTCCAAAATTGAGTCGTGACCTCACATATGAAAATATCAACTCTACCCAATATACCGCATACGCAATGCCATCCTATGAAAAATACGACAACTCCATGGTCCCTTCTGAGCCACAAGCAACTACATACCCAACTAGCCAAGAACTTCCATTTGATCCCATTTGGAAGAAAAACCACTATACATCACTTGCACCTCACGCCAGAGGAAAATATGCATCTTTAACCGTGGTAGAAACCATCAAGAACTATCCGAAATCCCTTTTGTGCAACACCAAACCGTCAGGACTGAATCCTTCTAACTTAACCAAGCTACGCAGGTCACCAAAAATCCAAGAGCATTACTAAGAAACACCAATAAAAACTCATTACCTCATGAACACTCAAAGAACTAATCGTATCCCTTACCATGCCGATCTGACCTTCTACCAAGTTGTCCTACTTACCCAAGTTTCTTCTGACCTACCTTCAAACTGATACTTCTCCTTGACGTAATACTATAATTCTCAACCCAGACTCACCACACAAGTCCCAAGCATAAAACCGTACCGTCTAAGGCTCATAAGCCGCCGAATACTCTCTCAAATATCCCCAAAAGTGCCACATTCAAAATACCTTCCCTAAAGAGAATTCCTACGAATCTAAATCCATTACCTCCACCTTCCTAATACTGATATGTTAAATCCATGATGATATAGAAATGCCACAAGTCTTGACACCCTCCAACGTAAATCTCAATCATACTGACCAATTAGGCAGAATCGACCTGACCCGTTTGCACACTAACATACTAGGAAAGTAATCCACTCACTTGAAGCCACGGGAAAATTCATACACTGCACACACTACACCTTTTACAATTACCTCTCTATTATTCAATAGAATTCATTTAACCATAGAGTACATTACAACTTGCATCGAAGAATTTTCATTACTCGAGTCATTCCCAGACCCCACATCTGTAGGTCATAACTGATTTACCAATATACCTCGAACTGAAACCAATACACAAAAAATCATGTAATCAACTTATCATTGACAGACTCCCCCACTTGGCTCAAAGCCAATGACCAAGACAATCAATAATTCACAACGCCCATAATAACACAACCCGGTGTAACAGCTCAAGTCCTTTACAAATCTCGCATTCACCATTATAATAGTCATGCCAACTTCCACAAGTGATCTAAACTCAAATTACAACTTATATCATTTACTGGTAGAAGAGAACTTACTACAGAACATCATAAGGATCACACACCCGATGACAAACCGCAGGAGATACCCCTGCCAGCTTAGCCTCAACTGATATCTCTCTATACACTTCTGAAGACCATAACTATCACGCAATAACTACACCCTTCTGCATCTAAACAAAAACAACACCTACCCTCGAGGCATAACAATACACGGTAAGAACCTGAAGCCGATAGCAGAACTAACACTAGAGCGGTGGTCAAAGAAATCTTGAGCTTCACACACGTCTGACAACATGGATACCATTACTGGACACCACGTGTCCCAAGAATGCTACGGAACTAAGCCAAGATTCACACTCAGAGGACTTTTCGTAGAGCCTTTCCTCCCTGAACCTTTATAATTCCATCCTCAAATACTGAGTATGCTACTCCTGGCTACACGTATATGCCAAGATACCATCCACAAATACAAAAACAAGGAGTTCTAATACGGCTGGAATACACTGTTAATCAAATACATGAATTCTCCCTGAACCTTTATAATGTCATCCTCAAATACTGAGTATGCTACTCCTGGCTACGCGTATATGCTAGGACGCCATCCACAAATACAAATACAAGGATTTCTAATACGGCTGGAATACAACGTTAATCAAATACATGAACGCTACTAGGGCAGTGATCAGCCCAAAAGACATCCCCAAGAACTCATAACCCAATAAAAATATCCGCTTTTGTGATGACCCGGTCGGCCGTCTTAAGAATTAATGCCCTGATCACCTGTTAACCGTTTTCCCCAAGTCTATTTCCGCTAAATTGAATTGTCGGGACGTTCGGTTTTGAGTTTTTGAGAGTTTTGGGACATTTAGTCCCTAAATGAGAGCTTAAGTGTTGGAAAGTTGCCCGTAGTCGGAGAAGTGTGAAGACGGCCTCGGTATGGAAATCTGATGGTTACGTTAGGTGATTTCCAGGTTGGGAGCATGTTCGGAATGTATTTTGGAAGTCCGTAGCTCATTTAGGCTTGAAATGCCGAAGTTTGAATTTTTGGAGTTTCCGGTCCGATAGTGAATTTTTTATCCGAGGGTCAGAATGGAATTCTGGAAGTTGCAGTAGTTCTGTCATGTCATTTGGGTGTGCAAAATTTTAGGTCATTTGGATAAGTTTTGACGTGTTTCCGCGTCGGATGTGAATTCTAGAATTTTCCCAAGTACCTAGGCTTGAATCATTGCATAATCGATGATTTTGATGTTATGAGACCTGTTTTTAAGGCTTGAACTAGTTCATACGAGGTGTTAGGGTTGGTTGGTGGTTTTGGTTGAAGTCCCGGGGGCCTCGGGGTTGTTTCGGATGCTTAACGGGTGAAGTTTGGGAAAATTGTTGCTGCTTAACCAGGCACCTTCTGGTGTCTTCGCACCTGCGAAGGTGTTTACGCAGGTGCGGACTCGCAGGCGTGGTGGCCTTGATCGCAGGTGCAATAGGGGAGTTTTGGGCGAATGGTCGCAGGTGCGACCTGGGTTCCGCAGGTGCGGGACCGCAGGTGCGGCCCCAGTGCATTTTAAGTGACTTTCACACCTGCGATGCTCTTTCCGCAGGTGCGATACCGCATGTGCGGTGATCAAGCCCACAGGTGCAAATCCCCTGTGTGTTTATTCCAAAAATCTGACAGTTCATCTCATTATTCTAAAAACCAGTTAAGGGCTCAAGAAGCGGCGATTTTCTGTGGGTTTTAAAGAGAAGGATCGTAGGTAACATTTTCTAATCCTAATTCATTGTTAGACCATTAATTCCTGTTGTTTTCTTTAGTTTAATTATCAAAAATTGGGGGAAAACCATAGGGAAGTGATGTGATTTTTCCCAACCCGAAATTCTAAAAAATTTATGGGCTTTTGGCATCGGATTTAGATTGTTTCTGATTGAATGAGTCTGTGAGTTTACCCGATTCTGAGTCGTGGGCTCGAGGGGCATTTTTGTCATTTTACATAATTTCGTGTCTTAGCTTAAATTAAACAGTGAAAAATTAGTTGCATGAGATGTTATTTACGATATGTAATTGAATTGTATAGATTTGGTCCATTTGGAGTCGAATACTTGTGGAAAACGTGTGGTTTCAAGTTGATTTTGAGCCGGTTCGAGGTAAGTGACTTGTCTAACCTTGTGTGGGAGACCTTTCCCCTTAGGATGTGATATTTTGTAATTGAATGCCTCGTACGTGAAGTGATGAGCACGTACTTGTGCTAATTGTTGAAAATCCGATTTTACTTTAAATATTTAGACTGAGTTTCTTTCTTACCTGCTTTATTCTACTTGCGATTATAGCCTATGTTAGTTTAGAAAAGCATGCCTTGTTGACTTGAATTGCCTATTTGCTTAAGTTGCTTTAATTGTACCACGTGAAGCATGTGAGGCTAGAACTACTTGTTGCCTTGTATTTTTGCACTCTAATTCTGAAAGTCTTCTTGTTGTGACTGCGTATTTACTTTGGACTACGGGACGGTATCCCGTGAGATCTCCTTGCATATTTACTTTGGACTACGGGACGGTATCCCATGAGATTCCCCTGCATATTTACTTTCGATTACGGGACGGTATCCCGTGAGATCCCCCTGCATATTTACTTTGGACTATGGGACGGTATCCGTGAGATCCCCCTGCACATTTATTTTGGACTGCAGGACGGTATCCGGTGAGATCCCCCTTCATATTTACTTTAGACTACGGACGGTATCTCGTGAGATCCTTCTGCAAATTTACTTTGGACTACGGGACGGTATCCCGGGAGATCCACTAGACAGTTGAGAAAAGGACTACAGGACGGTATCCTGGGAGATCCTCATTGTTACCTTTGTTATCGAGTTGTTCATATTTCGTGTTTACTTTGTTCTTGTGTTTGTCATTTCCTTGTTTGACCTGTCTTATTTCACAATTGTATTCATTATTTCTGTCTGTATTTCATACTGTAAATTCATATTATATTGTTTAACCTAAGTAGGGCCCTGACCTTCCTCGTCACTACCCGACTGAGGTTAGACTTGGCACTTACTGAGTACCGTTGTGGTGTACTCATGCCCTTTCCTGCGCATGTTTTACATGTACAGATCCAGGTACCTCCACTCAGGTGCACTATCCCCGAGACGTCGAGGTACATCTGCCGCGTCCGCAGACCAGGAGTCTCTATCTTATTTTAGGTTTTTGTGAAAAGTTATCCTTCCTGACAGTTGTATAGACATTCTGGAGTTAGAGCAATGTATTATATTCTGTTAGCCTGTGGTTCCCGTGAGTTTCGGGTTTTGGGGTGATATTGTAGACCTCCGTAGTATTTTGGGTTGTATATGCCAAGTGGCATTTATATACAGTCTTTCTTTTAGATTGTTCATCTTTCTTTTACTTAATTATTACGCCAATTATGTTGTTATTCCGCATTGCTAGGCTTACATTATTATAGGGACTAGGTGCCGTCACGACATGTTCACGGAGGGAAAACTGGGGTCGTGACAAGTTGGTATCAGAGCTCTAGGTTCATAGGATTCACGGAACACAGGCCTGTTCTTTAGAGTCTCGCTGATCGGTACGGATACGTCTGTACTTATCTACGGGATGCTATGTAACTTTTTAGGAAAAATCTTCACTTCATTTGATTTCCTTGTCGTGCGATATTTCTTTTGACATCAATTCTAAACCTCGATCTTCTACTCGCTCACAGATGGTGAGGACACGTGCTTCTTGGGACGATCAGGCACTCGCGCCCCCTACCGTAGCCGTCAGAGGTCGGGGCCCAGATAGAGGCCGGGGACGCGCACGTGGTGCACCGAGAGCACCTGCGCGAGCTACCGCCGAGGTACCACCAGCAGATCTAGCCGAAATCCAGGCACCTGACACGCCTACAGCTACTACTACTCCAGCCCTTCAGGATACTTTGGCACAATTTCTGAGCATTTTTGGTACATTGATTCAGGCGGGATTGATTCGGGTCGTACTGACTACTTCACAGATCGGGGAAGAGACCCAAACTTTCGCCGCCCCCACTCTAGAGCAGCGAGTTCCCACTGGTCAGGTTCCAAGTGGCATGGCAACACAACATGTAGTCCCAGTTCAGCGGGTGGTGAGGACCCCTCGTCGAGTAGAGGACATGTGGGTCTAGGAGAGAGAGGACAGACGACGTTAGGATGGAGAGTACAGAGGAGTGAGTAGGCCTCGTAGATTGGGGAGACCCGCTGGACCTTATTTTGGAGGAAGAGTACGGCATGGTAGAGGTTTTGTGGGCCAGCCAGCTCAGCTTGCATCTTATACTTTACACTGGGTTTCGGTGTTCAGGGGTCTCGAAGTACCCATACTGCACAGTTTCAACCCCCACATTGGCCACGAGGTTGCTTTGAGTGTGGTGACACCCGCCATATGGTTAGGAACTGCCCCAGACTTGGTAGGGGTGCATCTTCACAGACTTTTCAGTCATAGCGTGCTCAGCAGAGTTCTCAGGCTGTGGTTACAAACCCAGTTGTTACCCACCTACCCTTGCCAAGGATGTTGCCTCCGACTCTGTCATCACAAGTATTGCCATGGTTGTTTATAGAGGTGTACCGATTATATTCGATCTAGGCTTCGCTTATCCTTATGTGCCTTTTATTTTTGCTCTGCATTTGAGTGCACCTCGGGATTTCCTTGAGTTTTCCTGTTTATGTTTCTACTCTTGTGGGAGATTCTCTTGTTGTGGACCGCATTTATCGGTTGTGTTTGGTTACTATTCTTGGTTTTGAGACCAGTGCGGATTTATTGTTACTCAATATGGTGGATTTTGATATTACCATGGGCATGGACTGGTTGTCACCCCGTTATGCTATTCTTGATTGTCACGCCAAGACCGTGACGTTGGCTATGCAAGGTATTCCGCGTGTTGAGTAGAGTTGTACCTTATATCACACTCCCAGTAGAGATATCTCTTTTCTTATAACTCAACATATGGTTGAGAAGGGGTGTGCCGCGTATTTGGCTTATGTGAGAGATGTCAGTGTTGATACCCCTTCTGTTGATTCAATTCCAGTGGTACAGGATTATGCCGATGTGTATCCAGCTGATCTTCCAGGCATGCCGCCCGATAGAGACATTGATTTCGGCATTGATTTGTTGTAGACCCAGTGTTTCACCTTGGAGTGCTCCTGTCTTCTTTTTGAAGGAAAAGGATGGTTCTATGCGCATGTGTATTGATTATCTTCAATCGAACAGGGTTACAGTGAAGAACCGTTATCCCTTGCCTCGTATTGATGATTTATTTGACAAGCTTAAGGGCGCACATGTATTTTCTATGATTGATTTGCGCTCAAGTTACCATCAGTTGAAGATTCGGGAGTCGGATATCCCGAAGACTACTATCAGGACTCTGTATGGCCATTACGAGTTTCTAGTTATGTCATTCGGGCTGACTAATGCCCCCACAGCATTTATGCATTTGATGCACAGTGTGTTCAGGCAATATCTCGACTCGGTCGTCATTGTTCTCATAGATGATAGTCTTATTTACTCTCGGAGTCGGGAAGATCATGAGCAGCACCTGAAGGCAGTGCTTCAGACCTTGAGAGAGAAGAAGTTGTATGCAAAGTTCTCAAAATGTGAGTTTTGGTTGAGTTCTGTGGCATTCTTAGGCCACGTGGTATCGAGTGAGGGCATTCGAGTGGATCCGAAGAAGGTAGAGGCCGTGCAGAGTTGGCCCAGGCCGTCCTCAGTTACAGAGATTCGCAGTTTCCTTGGCTTGGCAGGTTACTACCGCCATTTCATGGAGGGATTTTCATCGATTGCAGCCCCTATGACTAGATTGACCCAGAAGGGTACTCCATTTCAGTGGACAGAGGAGTGTGGGGCGAGCTTTCAGAAGCTCAAGACAGCTTTGACTACAACCCCAATCTTGATATTGCATACTAGTTCAGGATTTTATATAGTTTATTGTGATGCCTCACGAGTTGTCCTGGGAGTAGTGTTGATGTAGGACGGTAGGGTGAAATCCTACGCGTCCAGACAATTGAAGATACATGAGAAGAATTACCCTGTCCATGACCTTGAGTTAGCTGCCATTGTTCATGCCTTGAAGATCTGGCATCATTATTTGTACAGTGTGCCTTGTGAGATTTATACTGACCACCAAAATTTGCAGCACATTTTCAGGCAGACGGATCTAAATTTGCGCCATCGTAGATGGTTAGAGTTTCTAAAGGACTATGACATCACTATATTATACCACCCGGGGAAGGCCAATGTGGTGGCCGACGCCTTGAGTTGCCGGGCGGAGAGTTTGGCATACCTTCCTGCAGCTGAGAGGCCTCTAGCCTTAGATGTTCAGTCCTTAGCCAGTCACTCCGTGAGATTGGATCTTTCTGAGCCTTGCCGGGTATTGGCTTGTATGGTTTCTCGGTCTTCCTTATTCGATCGTATCAGGGAGAGGCAGTATGATGATCCTCATTTACTTGTCCTCAAGGACACGGTCCGGCACGGTGATGCCAGAGATGTGACCATTAGAGATGACGGGGTATTAAGGATGCAGGATCGGATTTGTGTGCCCAATGTTGATGGGCTTCGGGAGTTGATTTTAGCAGAGGACCATAGTTCGCAGTATTCCATCCATCTGGGTACTGCGAAGATGTATCAGGATTTGAGGCAGCACTATTGGTGGTTAAGAATGAAGAAAGATATAGCAGAGTTTGTAGCCAAGTGTCTCAACTGTCAACAAGTCAAATGTGAGCATCAGAGACCGGGAGGGTTTCTTCAGCAGATTGAGCTTCCAGAGTGGAAGTTGGAGCGGATCACCATGGACTTTGTGGTTGGACTTCCTCGGAGTTTGAGGAAGCATGATACTATTTGGGTGATTGTGGATCGGCTGACCAAATCAGCCCATTTCATTCCGGTACTGACTACTTATTCATCGGAGCGGTTGGCNAGGTACTCAGTTCACTTCACAATTTTGGAGAGCCGTTCAGCAGGAATTAGGTACCAGGGTGGACTTGAGCACAACATTTCACCCCCAGACGGACGGACAGTCCGAGCGCACATCCAGATTCTTGAGGATATGCTTCGTGCGTGTGTGATTGAGTTTGGAGGGTCTTGGATCAGTTCTTGCCATTGGCAGAGTTTTCTTACAACAACAGTTATCAATCCGACATTCAAATGGCGCCGTATGAGGCCTTCTATGGTAGGAGGTGCAGATCTCCGGTGGGTTGGTTTGAGCCGGGTGAGGCCAGGCTATTGGGCACAGAGTTGGTTCAAGATGCACTGGAGAGGGTCAAGGTGATTCAGGATAGACTCCGTACAACCCAGTCCAGAAAGAAGAGTAACGCGGATCGAAAGGTTCGTGATGCTTCATATATGGTCGGAGAGCGGGTTCTGCTATGGGTTTCGCCTATGAAGGGCGTTATGAGATTTGGGAAGAAAGGGAAGTTGAGTCCGAGGTTTATTGGCCCTTTTCAGATATTGAGGAGTGTTGGGGAGGTTGCATATGAGATTGCCTTACCTCCCAGCTTGGCAGGAGTTCATCCGGTATTTCATGTTTCGATGCTCCGGAGGTATCACGGTGACCCGTCTCATGTCTTGGATTTCAGCTCTGTCCATTTGGACAAGGATCTATCATACATTGATGATCCTGTAGCTATATTAGAAAGGCATGTCAGAAAGCTCAGGTCAAAGAACATTGCTTCAGTAAAGGTTCAGTGGCGGGGTCAGCCGGTTGAGGAGGCGACCTGGGAGACCGAGCAGGATATGCGCAGTAGTTACCCTCATATTTTCACTAGTTCAAGTATGTCTTTATGCTCATTGGAGGACGAACGAACTTTTAAGTGTAGGAGGATGTGATGACCCGGTCGGTCTTCTTAAGAATTAACGCCCCGATCCCCTGTTAACTATTTCTCCAAGTCTATTTCTGCTAAATTGAATTGCCGGTATGTTCGGTTTTGAGTTTCGGAGAGTTTTGGGACATTTAGTCCCTAAATGAGAACTTAAGTGTTAGAAAGTTTCCCGTAGTCAGAGCAGTGTGAAGACAGCCTCGGAATTGAAATTTGATGGTTCCGTTAGCTCCGTTAGGTGATTTCGGGGTTGGGAGCGTGTTCGGAATGTATTTTGGAAGTCCATATCTCATTTAGGCTTGAAATGCCGAAGTTTGAAATTTTGGATTTTCCGATCCGATAGTGAATTTTTGATTCGAGGGTCGGAATTCCGGAAGTTGCGGTAGTTCCTTCATGTCATTTGGGATATGTGTGAAAAATTTGAGGTCATTTGGATAAGTTTTGACATGTTTCGGCGTCGGATGTGAATTCTAGAATTTTCCTAAGTTCCTAGGCTGGAATCTTTGCATAATCGATGATTTTGATGTTATGAGACATGTATTTGAAGGCTCTACCTAGTAAATATAAGGTGTTAGAGTTGGTTGGTGGTTTTGGTTGAGGTCCCGGGGGCCTCGGGGTTGTTTCGGATGCTTAACGGGTGAAGTTTGGGAAAATTGTTGTTGTTGAACCAGACACCTTCTGGTGTCTTCGCACCTGCGAAGGTTTTTACGCAGGTGCGGACTCGCAGGCGCGGTGGCCTTAATCGTAGGTGCGATAGGGGAGTTTTGGACCAGTGGTCGCAGGTGCGATAGGGGAGTTTTGGGCCAGTGGTCGCAGGTGCGACCTGGGTTCTCCAAGTGCAGTACCGCATGCGCGACCAAACGACTGCAGGTGCGGCCCTAGTGCATTTTATGTGACTTTCGCACCTGCGATGCTTTTCCCACAGGTGCGGTACCGCATGTGCGGTGATCGAGCCCACAGGTGCAAATCCCCTGTGTGTTTTATTCCAAAAATCTGAGAGTTCATCTCAGTATTCTAAAAATCGGGTAAGATCTCAAGAAGTGGCGATTTTCTGTGGGTTTTGAAGAGAAGGATCATAGGTAACATTTTCTAATCCTAATTCATTGTTAGAACATTAATTCCTGTTGCTTTCTTTAGTTTAATTATCAAAAATGGGGGGAAAACCATAGGGAACTGATGTGATTTTTCCCAACCCGAAATTCTAAAACATTTATGGGGTTTTGGCATCGGATTTCGATTGTTCCTGGTTGAATGAGTCCGTGAGTGTATGGGTGTCCGAAAAATATAACTTTTACTCGATTCCGAGTCGTGGGCCCGAGAGGCATTTTGGTCATTTTACATAATTTTGCGTCTTAGCTTAAATTAAACAGTGAAAAATCAGTTGCATGAGATATTATTTGCGATATGTAATTGAATTGTATAGATTTGGGCCATTTGGAGTCGGATAATCGTGGCAAACGCGTGGTTTCAAGTTGATTTTGAGCCGGCTCGAGGTAAGTGGCTTGTCTAACCTTGTGTGGGAGACCTTTCCCCTTAGGATGTGATATTTGGTAATTGAATGCCTCGTATGTGAGGTGACGAGCACGTACTTGTGCTAATTGTTGAAAATTTGATTTTACTTTAAATATTCTAAGTTTCTTTCTTATCTGCTTTATTCTACTTGTGATTATAGCCTATGTTAGTTTAGAAAAGCATGCCTAGTTGACTTGAATTGCCTATTTGCTTAAGTTAATTAATTGTACCACGTGAAGCATGTGAGGCTAGAAATACTTGTTGTCTTGTATTTTTACACTCTATTTCTTAATGTCTTCTTGTTGTGGCTGCGTATTTACTTTGGTCTACAGGACGGTATCCAGTGAGATCTCCCTGCATATTTACTTTGGACTACGGGACTACTTTGGACTACCGGACGGTATCCCGTGAGATCCCTCAACAAATTTACTTTGGACTACGGGACGGTATCCCGGGAGATCCCCCTGTACATTTATAGTTGGACTACGGGACGGTATCCCGAGAGATCCTCCGGATATACACATGATGGACTACGGGACGATATCTCGGGAGATCTTCCGGATATACATATGATGGACTACGGTAGTATCCCGGGAGTTCCTTCGGATATACATATGATGGACTACATGATTGTATCCTGGGAGATCCACTAGACAGTTGAGAAAAGGACTACAGGACGGTATCCTGGGAGATCCTCATTGTTACCTTTGTTATCGAGTTGTTCATATTTTGTGTTTACTCTGTTCTAGTGTTTGTCATTTCCTTGTTTGACCTGTCTCATTTCATAGCTGTATTCATTATTTTTGTTTGTCTTTCATATTGTAAATTCCTATTATATTATTTAACCTCAGTAGGGCCCTGACCTTCCTTGTCACTACCCGACCGATGTTAGGGTTGGCACTTACTGAGTACCGCTGTGGTGTACTCATGCCCTTTCCTGCACATGTTTTTCATGTGCAGATATAGGTACCTCCACTCAGGCGCACTATCCTCGGGGTTGAGAGATACAGTAGAGACTTCAAGGTACATCTACCGCGTCCGCAGACCAGGAGTCTCTACTTATTTCAGCTTTTTGTAAAATTTTATCCTTCCTTACAGTTGTATAGACATTCTGAAGTTAGAGCAATGTATTATATTCTGTTAGCCTATGGTTCCCGTGAGTTTCCGGGTTTTTGGGTGATATTGTACACCATCATAGTATTTTGGGTTGTATATGCCAAGTGGCATTTATATACAGTCTTTCTTTTAGATTGTTCAGCTTTCTTTTACTTAATTATTCCTCAAATTATGTTGTTATTCCGCATTGCTAGGCTTACCTAGTTATAGGGACTAGGTGTCCTCACGACATGTTCATGGAGGGCGAACTGGGGTCGTGACAACTTCACTCCACAACTAAACAACATGAGAGGTCTTCCAATACACTCACAAGTCAAAGCCATATACCAAACCAAGACAGAAATCCAACACTCAATAGTTCTTGCACATTCCTAGCCAACCCTTTTTGTCACAATCAAAAAAATCTGAACACAGCTAACCATTAAATCACACTCACCACGTAGCCATCTAGTCACCAATTCTCATCAATAAGAACACAGACAAATATATAAGTCCCCAAATGCATGGCTCACACAATCGAAACCTCGGCACTGAAGCCACAGATGAATCCTGCCTCAAGTACTCCAGACTGGCCTATTACCAACATGCAAAAATCACATCTCATCCATGGAAGTCACAAGCCGTCGATGCACAGCTGATACCAAGCGCTCTCGGGCGCGTTCGAATATATGGAAGGAATTCAAGAGTTACGCTCTTGGCTGAATGAAATGGGTTCGCACGACAAGAATTTAAGAATGTGAGATTTTCTTAAGGGTTCTTCAGCCTCTCAAAGATAAGTACAGACGTCTCCGTACCTGATTCGCATGACACTACTAAACATGCTCATGACCAGTGAGTCTTATGTAATCTAGTGCTCTGATACCAACTTTTCACGACCCCAAATCTAAGCCAGTCATGATGGAGCCTATCGTGGAACTAGGCCAACCAAACTACACTCAAATCATAATAAGCTTCCATTTACATCTTTACTAAACTGATAACCCTTAAAGGTTTCTTTTAAACATTTTTAAAACAGTCAATGCTATACCGAATATTAAATACAACCCTCGAGATCCCGGAGTCACTGGTCATGAGCATCTACATAAAACATACAACTACAAAGAAAATAATAAACTCTATAATAATAAGAAGGAGAGAGTAGGACTACGGAAGCATGAAGCTACCTCGCAAAATCTCCGAGAAGGTCTTTGGAACAGATACACAGCTCACTCTGCCCTAACACCTGGATCTGCACAGAAGGTGCATGGAGTAATTTGAGTACGCCAACTCAGTAGTAATGAAAATAAATCAGGTCAGAGCAATAAGAAACACATAAATCAAATCATCATTTCACAATAAGCAAAGCCTTTCTTTCTAACAATGTATACGTTAATTCATCACGCTTAAAAGCCGATTTAAGTAAAAATCATTTGGAAATATACTTGCCAATAGTTAAAACATAGCTTTCAAGAAGTTTAGTGTAAAAATGATAAAAATCATAAAAATCCCCTCGGGCAAAACATATATAAGAACGTGCCCCTCGAGCATGAGTCACTCATAATCAGCCCCTCGGGCATACCTCATAGTCAATCATTCCTCCCAATCACTTATCACTCGGCACTTGCACTCAGTAGGTACATGCGCTCACTGGGGGTGTATACAGACTCCGGAGGGGCTCCTTCAGCGCAAGCGCTAATATCAAGCCACCTCGTGGCGTATCATACCTTACAATCAGGCCCTCGGCCTCACTCGGTCAGAACCTTTCAAAATCCCCTCGGGCGTATCAGTAAAGTGAGGTACTCGACCCAAAACATAATTTTATATCTCAAAATAGTGTTAATAAGGCTGAGTTTCGAAAACAATTAAGCACAACGTGACTGAGTGCAAATCATAAATCAAAAATGATGAAATAGCAGTAAAGAGCCCCCAAGGGTCTAAAAAAGTCGGCACGAGGCTCCAAACATATCTTATAGCCCAAATATACCAATAGTCTTTAGAACACAATTAATAGAGCAAAATACGCAACTCAGTGGTTTCCGCAGAGAGGACCAAGTCCAATCTAAAAATTAGTGTGCGCCGCATACTCGTCATCTGACGTGTGCGCCACTCTAAAATCAGTGACAAATACAAAGTCCGGGGTTTCATACGCTCAGGACGAGATTTATAACTGTTACTTACCTCTACCGGACCATAGTACTAATCTGTGATGCTCTTCCCCCTCAAATTGGCTCCCGATTGCTCCGAATCTAACCAAAACCAGATTAACATCATCAATATATGCTAAAAGAAGATAACCCAATCGAAAACTATCAATTTATACAAAAGTCTTCGAAATTCGGCAAAACTCGAGCCCCGGGCCCACGTATCGTAATTCGATAAAATTTACACCACTAGAAACCTCGTCCTCCCACGATTCTACACATACGAATAGCACCACAATCAGGCCACAATTGCCTACCCAAATCGCCAAAAGAATTTTCCAAACCTCCTCCTATTTTTCCAAACTTTTTCTACCTTAGTTTTTCAAGTTACCAGCCTAATCCGAACAAAATAGCATAGAAACGACTTTTATAATCCGGGAACTTACCTCCACTGAAGACCCTCAAATTGTTTCTTCAATTTGCTCTCAACTCAGCTCAATCCGCATGCGACAATGGAGAAAATGCCAAAATATTCACGGAGGCACAATTTTATACTGTTCTGTCCAGTTAATTCGCACCTGCGGACCATTCCTTGCACGTGCGGTCCCAGGTACGCAACCGCGGTTCGACTTGCGAAATCCCAGTAACAGTCTAAACTTTGCACCTGCGAGACACTTTCCGCACCTGCGGCTTCGCAGGTGCGTCCCATGCTTTGCACCTGTGGATCCCTCTTTCCCGGCCTATCTTCGCACCTACGCAAGGTCTTTCTCACCTGCGGCTGCCCATATGCAGGTGCAGCCACACCAGTAGCTTAACACCAGCAGCTATTTGCTGCAAATTTCCTAAGTTCAAACCTCCGCCAACCATCTGAAATCAATCCCGAGCCCCTCGGGGCCCCAAACAAACATACCAAAACACCCCATAGCATAATTCAAACTTAGTCGAGCATTCGAAACACAAAAAACAACACAAAATACCAAAATTACATCAAATTCAACCCTATGAACTTTGAAACTTCGAAATTTCGCCAATGATGCCGAAACTAGCCAAAACACATCCGATTGACATGAAAATTTGCACACATTTCCACAATGACATTATGAATATGCTCCAACTTCTGGAATACCATTCCGACCCCGATAGCCTATTTTCCACTGCCGACTAAAAATCGCCAAAAAATTAACTTTCGTCAATTCAAGCCTAATTCTACTCCGGACATCAAAACATTATTCAGAACACACTCCTAAGTCCCAAATCACCTAAGGAAGCTATTCGAGCCATAAAATCCACATTATGTGGTCGTTTACCAATAAGTCAACTTTCTGTTGACTTTTTTTTCAACTATTAAGCCAAGTTAAGAGACTTAGTGTCTCATTTCTCTCCAAAAATTAAACCGAACTCGAGCCAATAAAATATAACATAATGAAGATGGACCACATTTATTGAAGCAGAAATGGGGGAAACGGGGCTAAACTCTCGAAACGACCGGCCGGGTTGTTACAACTTAGCCTCATGCAAGAAGAGGAGATGATGGTTAGTCTCGATGCAAGGAAAGAAAGTGCTTAGACTTATGCAATTAGGGAGGAAATTCTTAGCCTCATTAAATAAGAGGAGAGAGTTCTTAGCCTTATCAAATTAGGGAGGCAAGGTTTAGCCTCATGCAAATAGGAGACAATGCTTAGTCTCATGCAAAGAAAGGCAAAGCTTAGCCTTGTGTAGTTAAGGAGGCAGGGCTTAGCCTCATGCAAATGGGAGACAATGCTTAGTGTCATGCAAAGAGGGGATAATGCTTAGTCTCATGCAAAGAAAGGCAGTGCTTAGCCTTATTCAGTTAAGGAGGCAATGTTAGCCTCATTCAAATATGAGACAATTCTTAGTCTCATGAAAAGAAAGGCAGTGCTTAGCTTTATGCAGTTAAGGAGGCAGTGCTTAGCCTCATGGAAATAGGAGACAATGCTTAGTCTCATGCAAAGAAAGGCAGTGCTTATCCTTATGCAGTTGAGGAGGTAGTGCTTAGCCGAATGTAAAGAAACGCAGTGCTTAGCCTTATGCGGTTAAAGAGGAAGTTCTTAGCCTCATGCAAATAAGAGACAATGCTTAGTCTCATGAAAGAAAGAGAGTGCTTAGCCTTATGCAATGACGGAAGCAGTGCTTAGCCTCATGCAAGAAAACGATGAGTGATAGTGAGAAAGTAGAGTATTTCTTAGTTGAAGGTGCTTCTGATAGATAATTTGCTATCTTTAAGGTAATGACCTGATGTGTTTGCATTTATTGTTGTCTTACTAAGCCTCCATGCAAAGAAAAAAATGTGTGTTTTTTTGGGGGAGGTTGGTCTGTTCTTTCACCTTCTCGCTTTGCCTTTGTTCTTGCCTTGAAATCTTGTTTGAGTTACACCGGGCAGCGTCGACCTGTTTATAAAATTAATGTTTTCAAAAAATATGCATGCATTTGTTGGCTGACTTGCTTCAGAATTTTGGGGGTCACTTTCTGACAATAGAAAAAATGAAGATTTTATTGAGATGTGACCGAACCCACAAGGCTGCCAGCGTATCTCCTCTTAAACGGGAATTAGGTCAAGCATAGTTTAGTTGCATCATATGAAGAACTATACAATCTAAACATAATATATTTGACTGCGTCTGAGTTGATAGGTTTTGACCAAATTTATCCGTCCATTTTTGCAATTTTGAGCTCTCCTCCTGTTAGTACTCTGTGAACCATGTAGGGCCCTCGCTAGTTGGGTGAAAACATCCCTTTGGCTTCATCTTAATGCGGGAAGATCTGCTTTAGCACCAACTGTCCTTGTGTGAATTGTCCAGGCCTGATCCTTTTGTTGAAAACTATGGACATTTTTTTTTGGTAAAGTTGACTGTGATATACCACATTCATTCTTTTACCGTCAATGGGAGCCAGTTGTTAAGAGAGACTTTGTATCTATTTTGCATCACTGAGTTCAGCCTCTTGTATGATTCTCAAATAAGACATTTCAACATCGCGGGGGAATGACGGCTTCAGTACCGTAGACCAATAAATAAGGAGTTGCCCTAGTTGATATGCGAATTGTGGTACGATGTCCCAGTAAGGTAAATGCTAATTTCTCGTTCCATTGTTTTTGATTATCTACCATCTTCCTAAATATCTTCTTGATGTTCTTGTTGGCGGCTTCAACAACTCCATTCATTTGCAGCATGTATGCTGTGGAATTTTTATGCTAAATCTTGAAGGTTTCACACATGGATCCCATTAAATCACTGTTAAGGTTGGCGGCATTGTCGGTGATGATTGATTCTGGAACCCCAAATCGAAAAACAATATGATCCCTAACGAAATCTGCAACTACCTTTTTAGTTACAGCCTTGTAAGATGCGACTTCAACCCATTTTGTGAAATAGTCTATGGCCATTAGGATGAACCTGTGCCCATTTGACGGGGTGGGTTTGATTTGACCGATGACATCCATCCCCCAAGCGGAGAAAGGCCAAGGTGCACTTGTTGCATTGAGTTCATTGGGTGGCACTCGTACCATATCAGTATGTACTTGGCATTAATGACACTTTTGGACATACCTGATGCAGTATGTTTCTATAGTCATCCAAAAATATCCTACTATTAATATCTTCTTAGCTATGACAAATCCATTCATGTGTGGTCCGCAAGTTCCAGAATATATCTCTTCGAGCAATTTTGATGCCTCATTGGCGTCGAGACACCGTAATAACCCCAGATCTAGAGTCCTTCTATACAGAATTCCTCCGCTTTGGAAGAAGTGGTTGGATAATCTTTGGAGTGTGTGTTTCTAAGTATGATTTGCGTGCTCCGGGTACTCTCCTTTTGCCAAATATTTTTTGATGTCATGGAACCATGGGTTTCCTTCAGGTTCTTCTTCAACATGAGATAAATAAGCTGGATGATTATGAATCCCTACTGGAATAAGATCGATGAAATTCTTGTCTGGGTGTTGTATCATGGAAGATAGAGTGGCCAATGCATATGCAAACTCATTCTGGATTATGGAACATGTTTAAACTCTATCTTTGTGAATATCTTCATAAATTCTTGTATATAGTACAAATACGACAATATTTTAGTATTCTTTGTAGCCCATTCTCCTAGAACCTGATGTACCAAAAGGTCTGAATCACCATTTACCAGCAATTCCTAAACGTTCATGTCAATGGCCAACTTGAGTCCCAGGATGCAAACCTCATATTTTTCCATATTGTTGGTACATAGAAGCCTGAGCTTTGCGGATACGGGATAGTGTTGACCTCTCTCTGATACTAAACATGCTCCAATAACCACTCCTTTAAAATTTCCAGCCCCATCGAAGAACATTCTCCAACCATCGTAGGTTTCGGTGATATCTTCCCCTACGAATGATACCTCTTTATCGGGAAAATATGTTTTCTGTGGTTCGAATTCTTCACCTTCAGGGTTTTGAGCCACATGATCCACCAACTCTTGCCCCTTGATAGCCTTTTGAGTTGCGTAGATGATACTGAACTCACTCAGCAGTATCTGCCATTTTTCCAACTTTCCTGTAGGCATGGTTTTCAAGAAAACATATTTTAGCGGATTCATCCTTGATATGAGATATGTGGTGTAGGCACAGAAGTAATGCCTTAACTTTTGAGCTATCCATGTTAAAGAAAAGCATATGTGTTCCGACAAAGAATACTGCGCTTTGTAGGGTGTGAACTTCTTACTTAGATAGTATATGGCCTGCTCCTTTCTTCCTGTCTTATTGTGTTGTCCGAAGACATAACCGAAAGACACATCTAGTACAGAAAAATAGAGTAGTAGAGGTCTCCCAGGTTCCGGTGGGACCATGACCGGTGGCGTGGACAAATATTCCTTGATCCTATCAAAGGCTTTCTAGCACTCTTTAGTCTAACTTGTTGCAGCGTATTTCTTCAACATTTTGAAAATTAGTTCACAGATCACAGTTGATTGTGCTATGAAACGACTGATGTAATTGAGACACCCTAAGAAAGTCATCACATCTTTCTTGTTCTTTAGAGGTGGCGAGTCTTGGATAGCCTTGACTTTTGATGGGTCTAGCTCAACTCCTCGGCGGCAGACGATGAATCGTAACAACTTTCCAGTAGGGACTCCAAAGGCACATTTTGCAGGACTCAGTTTCAGATTGTACCTTCGAAGTCGATCAAAGAATTTACTCAAATCTGCTATGTGATTTGTACCCTTTTTATATTTGATGATGATGTTGTCCACGTACACCTCTATCTCCTTATATATCATGTCGTGGAAAATGGTTGTCATTTCCCTCATGTAAGTGGCTCCAGTATTCTTTAGGCCAAATGACATCATTTTGTAGCAATACACTCCCCATGGTGTAATAAAGGATGTCTTTTCCGCATCCTCTTCATCATTCAGATATGATGATATCCTGCGAAGCAATCCACAAAAAATTGGAGTTCATGCTTGGCACATTTGTCGATCAGTATGTGTATATTAGGTAACGGGAAATCATCTTTGTGACTTTCTTTGTTTAAGTCCCAATAGTCGACACATACTCTTCCTTTCCCATCCTTCTTCGAAACTGGCATGATGTTAGCCAACAAGGTTGGATATTCAACTACTCTGAGAACCTTGGCTTTGATTTGCTTAGTGACTTCCTCTTTTATTTTTAGACTCATATTTGTCTTGAACTTTCTGAGCTTCTGCTTTACAGGCGGGCCCATATGGTTGGTCGGTCGTTTATGAGCCACTATGGACGTGCTCAAACTGGTCATATCATCATAGGACCATGAAAAAATATCCTCATACTCCTTCAAGAACCGGACGTATTCTTCTTTCTCTAATGGCTATAGATGAATGCTTACACGAGTTTCCTTGACTGTTTCGGAGTCTCCCAAATTAACTATTTCAATCTCATCCAAATTGGACTTAGGCTTGTTTTAAAAATTTTCCACTTCTCTGATAATTTCCTCCGGTATTATATCCTCTTCCTGATCCTCTAAACCACTATCCTTATGTTGCGTTGTCTCGTTACATGTCACAGTCGTAGGTTCATCAGGATAAGTAATAATAACACTGTAAAGAGAAAAATGTAGAGGATAATAATAAATACTAAAACATCAATCCATTGATAAATATTTAAAAACGTTAAACAAATGGAGTTTAATGATTTGAGCAATTATTTCAAAACAAGAATGTTAAAACAAATACTGAAAATGTCTTAAATGCCCATAAAATTGCTTTCAAAAATAAATGATGCTAATTTCCAGGCTACCCAGGAACTCTACGGGCCCTTGATGGTGCAGCAGTCCAATTGTTGATAACAACTCCCTTCTCCACTTTTGAATAATAAGGCCTTCCTCCTCCTTCTCCTCCTCCTCCTCTACTATCGCACCGCAGTCCATGTCTTCATCATCTAGGAACATATTCATTATGCCAGCTAGAACTTCATCTTCTTCGGACCCCCACATCATGTCAACTTGGTGAAACGACTGACTCAAATATGGTACTCATTGCTCTAGAGGGTAATAAGGACCACGCCATGGTGGCGACCAATTTCGATACTTGTGCCAGCTGTATTCATACCCGAGCCCAAAAAGTGTACCGTGGCTCTTTAGCTGTATCAGTTATGTGATCCCTTGGAGATTATTGCCAAGACCCTTGCCAGGTTCATACCCTGTCCATTCCAGTATGCTTTCTATCTTGCTTCTCCACCATTTATCTTTCTCAATTGCATTGACACGCTCGATGGGATAGTATGTTTCTCCAACCAATTTCCTTTTATTCTCGACGACCAAAATAGTTTTATTGGTGTAAATGGGATTACTTCCTCCCCCATGGATAATTACTTCCTGATAGTTCCACTCGAACTTAACGGCCTGATGTAGAGTAGAAGCTATGGCCCCAGCAGCATGTAACCAAGGTCGTCCCAACAACAGATTGTATGTAGAGGATATACCCAACACTTAAAACTCAACATCAAACCAGATATGGCCCATCTATAGGCTGAGGTTGGAATCCCCAGTTGTGGCCCTTTGAGACCCATCAAATGCTTTCGCGTTCATACTTCCCGCTCGTACCTCGTGCAGGACCTTACCATTCTTTTCAAAGTAGTTAGTGGACATATGTTGAGACTCAAACCCCCATCTATCAGGACCCTGGCAATGAATTTGTCCTCTAACTGCACTGTGATATGCAGTGCCCTGTTGTGACTCAGTCCTTCCAGTTGAACCTCGTCTTCGTGAAAAGTGATCTTGTGGATTTCTAACACTTGCCCTACAGTGTTGGCCATCTCTCCGTTGGTGATGCTATTAGGTACATAGGATTCATTCAACATCTTTATCATGGCATTCCTGTGCGCCTCTGAGTTTTGCAGCAATGATAAAATTGATATTTGAGCAGGGGTTTTGTTCAGATGATCAGCCACAAAATATTCTCTTGCCTGCACCTTTATCAAAAGATCATCTGGGCCATTCTCAATGAGAGTCAGCTTAGAAGCAGCTTCTTTGCTTGTTTCTCCCAAATGCTCGGGTGTATAAACCCTACCAGTTCTGGTCATGCCTTGTGCTGCGCCTGTTTCTTCGATTTTTGCCTTTCATTTCCTTCTTGCTTTCACAACATAGTCCCAAGGTATAACATTAGACTTAAAGAGACGGCATTGGTGCTACCATCACGATGAAGGGTGTTATCATTTCAACCTCAAACGGAGTTGGTGCAGTTACCTCAACCTCAATCGGTGCCCGAGTTTGTAACACTCCTTTGAAATTTGCAGCCCCATCGAAGATCATTCTCCAACCATCGTAGTTTTCGGTGATATCTTCCCCTACGAATGATAACTCTTCATCGGGAAAATATGTTTTTTGTGGTTAGTATTCTTCACCTTCAGGGTTTTCAGCCATATGATCCACTAACTCTTTCCCCTTGACAGCCTTTTGAGTTACTTAGATGATGTTGAACTCACTTAGCAGTATCTGCCATTTTGCCAACTTTCCTGCAGGCATTGTTTTCTGGAAGACGTATTTTAGCGGATCCATCCTCGATATGAGATATGTGGTGTAGTCACAGAAGTAATGCCTCAACTTTTGAGCTATCCATGTTAAAGAACAGCATATGTGTTCCAACAAAGAATACCGCACTTTGTAGGGCGTGAACTTCTTACTTAGATAGTATATGGCCTGCTCCTTTCTTCCTATCTCATCATGTTGTCCCAAGACACAGCCAAAAGACCCATCTAGTACAAATAAATAGAGTAGCAGATGTCTCCCAGGTTCCTGTGGGACCATGACCGGTGGCGTGGAAAAATATTCATTGATCCTGTCAAAGGATTTTTGGCACTCTTTAGTCTAACTTGTTGCAGCGTCTTACTTCAACATTTTGAAAATTAGTTCACATATCACAATTGATTGTGCTATGAAACGACTGATGTAATTGAGACACCATAAGAAAGTCATCACATCTTTCTTGTTCTTTAGAGGTGGAAAGTCTTGGATAGCCTTGACATTTGATGGGTCTAGCTCAATTCCTCGGCGGCTGACGATGAATCGTAACAACTTTCCAGTAGGGACTCCAAAGGCACATTTTGCAGGACTCAGTTTCAGATTGTACCTTCGAAGTCGATCAAAGAATTTCCTCAAATCTATTATGTGATTTGTATCCTTTTTAGATTTGATGAGGATGTTGTCCACGTACACCTCTATCTCCTTATGTATTATGTCGTGGAAAATGGTTGCCATGGCCCTCATGTAAGTGGCTCCAGTATTCTTTAGGCCAAATGACATCATTTTGTAGCAATACACTCCCTATGGTGTAATAAAGGATGTCTTTTCCGCATCCTCTTCATCATTCAGATATGATGATATCGTGTGAAGCAATCCACAAAAAATTGGAGCTCATGCTTGACACATTTGTCGATAAGTATGTGTATATTAGGTAACGGGAAATCATCTTTGCGACTTGCTCTGTTTAAGTCCCAATAGTCGACACATACTCTATCCTTCCCATCCTTCTTCGAAACTGGCACGATGTTAGCCAACAAGGTTGGATATTCAACTACTCTGAGAACCTTGGCTTTGATCTGCTTGGTGACTTCCTCTTTTATTTTCAGACTCATATCTGGCTTGAACTTTCTGAGCTTCTGCTTTACAGGCGGACCCATATGGTTGGTCGGTAGTTTATGAGCCACTATGGACGTGCTCAAATTGGTCGTATCATCATAGGACCATGAAAATATATCCTCATACTCCTTAAAGAACCGGACGTATTCTTCTTTCTCTAATGGCTATAGACGAATGCTTACACGAGTTTCATGACTCGAGCAATTATTTCAAAACAAAAATGTTAAAACAAATACTAAAAATGTCTTAAATGCCCATAAAATTGCTTTCACAAATAAATGATGCTAATTTTCAGGCTACCCAGGAACTCTACGTGCCCTTGATGGTGCATCAGTCCAATTCTTGATAACAACTCCCTTCTCCATTGTTTGAATAATAAGGCCTTCCTCCTCCTCCTCCTCAACTATCGCACCGCAGTCCATGTCTTCATCATCTAGGAACATATTCATTATGCCAGCTAGAACTTCATCTTCTTTGGAACCCCACATCATGTCAACTTGGTGAAACAACTGACTCAAATGTGGTACTGGTTGCTCTAGAGGGTAATAAGGACCACGTCATGGTGGCGACCAATTTCGATACTCGTGCCAGTTGTATTCATACACGAGCCCAAAAGCTGTACTGTCACTCTTTAGCTGTATCAGTTAAGTGATCCCTTGGAGATTATTGCCAAGACCCTTGCCAGGTTCATACCATGTCCATTCCAGTATGCTTTCTATCTTACTGCTCCACCATTTATCTTTCTCAATTGCATTGACACGCTCGATGGGATAGTATGTTTCTCCACCCAACTTCCTTTTATTCTCGACGACCGAAATAGTTTTATTGGTGTAAATGGGATTACTTCCGTCCCCATCGATAATTACTTCCTGGTGGTTCCACTCGAACTTCACGTCCTGATGTAGAGTAGAAGCTATGGCCCTAGCAGCATGTACCCAAGATCGTCCCAACAACAGATTGTATGTAGAGGATATATCCAACACTTAAATCTCAACATAAAACCAGGTCTGGCCCATCTGTAGGCTGAGGTTGGTATCCCAAGTTGTGGCCCTTTGAGACCCATCAAATTCTTTCGCATTCATACTTCCTGCTCGTATCTCGTGCAGGACCTTACCAATCTTTTCAGAGTAGTTAGTGGACATATGTTGAGACTCGAACCCGCATCTATCAGGACCCTGGCAATGAATTTATCCTCAAACAGCATTGTGATATACAGTTCCCTATTGTGACTCAGTCCTTCCGATTGAACCTCGTCTTCATGAAAAGTGATCTTGTGAATTTCCAACACTTGCCCTACCATGTTGGCCATCTCTCCGCTGGTGATGCTATTATGTACATAGGCTTCATTCAACATCTTTATCAGGGCATTCCTATGTGCCTTTGAGTTTTGCAGCAATGATAAAATGGATATTTGAGCAAGGGTTTTGTTCAGATGATCAGCCACAAAATATTCTTTTGCCTGCACCTTTCTCCAAATATCATCTAGGCCATTATCAATGACAGTCGGCTTAGGAACGGCTTCTTTGCTTGTTTCTCCCAAATGCTCGGGTGTATAAACCCTACCAGTTCTGGTCATGCATTGCGCTGCGCCTGTTTCTTCCATTTTTCCTTTCATTTCCTTCTTGCTTCCGCAACATAGTCCTAAGGTATAACATTAGACTTAAAGAGACGGCATTGGTGCTACTATCACGGTGAAGGATGTTATCATTTCAACCTCAAACGGAGTTGGTGCAGCTACCTCAATCTCAATTGGTGCCCTAGTTTGCACCACGATAGATGTGAGAGTGACTGGAGATGTTTTAGGATTATCCCCTTCTCGAATTAGTCCAATTGACCCTTCTGAGTCCCATTGTTTATCGGTCTCTATCACATTTACCCCTTCACCCCTGTGATTCAGGAGAGGATTGTTACCGACATTGGGTGCAGCTTCCTTTCCCTGTATGAATTTGGTGTCAATTAATGTCTGAATCTTATATTTCAAAGTACGACATTCATCAATAGTATGACCATTTATGCTTGAGTGATAGGCATATGTCTTGTTTGGATTAACCCACTGGAATGAGTTCTCCATAGCAACAACAGGAATAGGAGTTACATTATCGACAGCGTTCAGTCTGTCATACAGTTGGTCTATGGGTTCAACAATTAGGGTGTATTGTCTGGGTGGTCTGGGGTCGAAATTGGTCTAGGTTTTTGGTAGTTTTGTCGGGCTGGTAGTGAGTGGTAGTATGCTGTTAGGTGTTATAAGTATGGTAAGTGGTGGAAGGTTGTTGGTATCTAGGAGGTGAAGGCTCATATGTTGGTGGGGATCTTTGGCATGTAAGAAGAGACTTCGGACCTTGAGCTACCATCACTGCCCCTACATCTTTCTTCTTCGAGATGCCTCATAACTGTAAGGTTTTCTTTGTGGCTTGGAGTGCTTCAAAATTTGTCACTATTGCGATTTTGATCCCTTCTTCTATTCTTTCTTGCAACTTAATTATGTAATAAATATGGTGTTCAATAACCATCAGTCTCTCGTAGTATTGCGGATCCTGAGCCCTAACGAAGAATTTATTCTTCTGTTCTTCTTCCAGTGCTGGCCTTAGTTTTGCAGCTTCAGACCTCCACCGAGTAGCATACTCGTAGAAAGTTTTTTGGCTTTTTCTTGATATTCTGGATGTAGAAAATGTCTGGTTCGTTTTCTATGTTAAACCTGAACCGATCCACGAAATCCGATGCCATGCTCACCCAATTAACACATTTCTTTGGGTTCTGACTGATGTACCAGGACAGGGCGTCTCCGGTGAGGCTCCTCATGAATAGCTTCATGCGGATTCTTTCATCCTTGCCAAATCCTACAAGTTTGTCGCAATACGTCCTCAAGTGCACCTTCGAATCACCAGTCCTGTCGAACATTTAGAACTTAGGAGGTTTGAAACCCTTTGGCAGTTCTACGTCCTGCTGAATATACAAATCTTCAAAATTCAAACTCTCAATGCCTTTTCCCCTTCGACACTTTGAACTCTGCCAGTAAGCTTTTTGAGCTCTTCCGCCATGTTCTTGATGAACATGTCCTTCTCGGTGGATTCGGGTATATATAGGGTTTGTTGTTAGGTATGGAGTAAGGTTTCCACGTATATGGGATTGCTCTGATGGACTGTAGGAATCTAGGCATAGTGGTGGTCAATGGTTGAGTTTTGGGGATCAGGGGTAGGCTGAGGTGCGTTTTGAGGAGTGTGGTAAGTGTTGGTTCGTGGATACTGAGTTGGATGGTGATGGTGCTTTTGAGGGGTAGGTACTGGTGGGGGATTATGGTTTTAAGGAGGTGCGGCGCATTGATGAGGTGCGGGAGAATTTTACGGATTTTGGTTTTGTGTATTTTGGGGAGGTGCCGGGTTTTGGGCATCTGTGTTTTGTTGGTTAATGCCAGGTAAGTTTAGGGTAAGGGAAAGGTTTGCCAAGTTCCGAACCTGCACAAGCTCCCCTTGTAGCTCCAATATTTTCTGTTCTAGATGTTAGACTAAATTATTCTGCGCCGGAGTACTCCGACCATCTGAAGTTTCAATATTCTCTGCATGGGTAGCATTGTATTTCCTAATACCGCTCACATCATCCATTTTGGGTTTTCCTTTATACTTGGGATCACTTGGTGGAGGAGGAGGTAGAGCACCTCTAGATCTGGTGTGATATACCAACGATGCCAGTACGCACGAACCAACCTTGGGGAATAGGAATAAAAAAAAGAAAAGAAAAATAAAAAGGTAGCCGAGTTAGTAAGGAGTATTTAAAGGATGTATGTAATAAATGCGCGTACTAATTTGAGGGACCTCGTTATGCCCGAATAGGCCTAAGCAACACATAGATTTGGAGAAAATTGATGCCAATAGTTGCGTCATTTCATTAATGCAAAAAATGAGCCAAATCCTTACTAAAATGAAAATAACGAGAAGAGTCACTAATTGCATTTTCCTTATTACAATTAAAATCTAAACGTATCTAGAAACCAGTAAAGACATTGTTTCCTAGTCTACTTGGCCCTAGAAGGACCTTCTCCACGCTTGGCCTTCTTGGATCCATCAATCAAGTTCCATAGGTCATGCATGTCCAATAGTAGATAAGCCTTTGCTAGATGCCCTCCCACATTTCCTTCGGTGTTCTGACAATACGAAAGCGTCTTCCTCGTCTTCCCCTCAAGTTCCATAATCCCTTTCTCCAAATATTCAAACATCTCGGTTGATTTAGTAGCAATTTCTTTCCATTCATTGATTGCTTCTATATCCACTTTGTGTTGTTCTAAATACCTAGCTTCGGAATCGAAGACCATCTTGCGCAACATCCTATATTTCACTTGTGCTTCAGCAGCATCGTCTATAACCCTATTTTTCAAATTAATCCCTAGCTTGACATCCCCTGCTATATCATCTACCAACCATGATGGGTAGAAGTACACATGGCCGGCATGGAACGTGTCTGGCTCGATAGTATCTTTCTCCACAATGACCTTTTGATTCCACATATGTTGTGCCTCGAATTTCAATGGAATGGCATTCCCTTTAAAGTCTTGTTTGTACTAGACCATGTTGGAAACCCGAGCTATAACCTGTTTTCTTCTCGCTTGCATCATCACCCTTATAGGAGCATAAGGATAGATTCCTCTTAATCCGATCAGCACTAGATGAGTGTTTTCTCTTGACCAGATGATGAACTCGATGCTAGGGAACCATTCGAACATCCAATGTACCTTTTCGTCAGTCAAATTGCTGAAGAAGCACACCCAGCTCACAGCACTTTCGGGTTGCGCAAACCTATCTGGGATAAGTGTCATTCTTTTTGGATGATGGTAGGTCATGTAGTCATTCACTGGTTGTCGCAGAAGTTCTTGATGATATTCACTTCTCTGGAGTTGTTCGAATAACCACACCTGCAGTAACAGATTACAACCCTCGAAATGCCCATACCCCTTCTTGCATCGATCTAGAGCTCGGTACATTTTAGCCAAAATCATGGGGATGATGGTGTAAGTTTGTCCTTCAATTCCTTCAATTAAAGTCCTAGAGACCATGGCTAAGCGAATGTGTATCCTCCCCCCTTTCATAAAAAATATCAGCAACCCTAAGAAACAGACAAGGAATGCAAAAACACGGCGGTGTGTCCAACCCAAAGAAGTAATGGGGAGTTCATCATGGTGAAGGAAATATGACTTGCTATGCCCATAACGTTCATAAAATAATTCAAATGGTATGTATTCTTCAGACATAGTAACTCATCATTTTTCTTGAAACCCATCATTTTCAAAAAAACCTCGGGGAGTGCGATTTTCTGGTACTAGTAAACCTAGACTATACCATGGTAGCGTAGCGAATCCTCCTATTTCCTCTAAGAGAGGAGTCATTTCTATGTCACCAAAGCGGAACATAACTCTTTTGTCATCCCAAAACATAGTGGCAGCCTCAATCAATGCATTATTTGGCCGAATGTCCAATAAAGAGGGTAAATTTAAGAGGACCCTTTTCATATGATTCTTCTCACTAGGTGAGAGGTTCTTCTGCCAATCAAGCAGCAAAGGTGGGATGTTTTGAACCATGCCAAACCTAGGGACTTCGTGCCTCATTTTTTGCAAAATAAATTGAGTTAGCCCTTTCCCCCTTTGGATCTGACTATTTATACATTAATGATCAACATACCGGAATATTTTCTCCAAGTAATGCACATAACGTGATGGTGTCCATTTGGATTATGTAAATCCCATCGGACTTTGGAAAAGGCTTATCTTAGTGGATTATCACACGGACAACGTTCTAATCCATACAAGGTTTGATATGATGCATGCACAGTTGATATTGGAGTGATGTTTCTCGAAGGGTCTAGACCGGTACCCTCAAGTGGACAACTTGAGAGGGAAAGGCACCGAATCGTCGACTGCAACACTGATCGACTAGTTTACCGCAAATAAGCCTTTCCGATTTAAAGGGTAATTTCCGAAGAGCGCAGAAACTCATCAAGTGTCGCTATGGTATTAATTGTGCATGAGCCGAATATGATGTGCGTTATGCAATAACACATTTTCAATTATTTGCATGAGAAATATGTGGAAGCAATAAACGCAGTATTAAGATAAAACATAAAGGACGTAAAAAGAAAAAAAGAAGAAGTTAGTTCGTGTAATATAGGGAATATAATAAAGTAAGCGAGGGAGTAAGGATGGGGAGAGACATGATGTAGCAGTTTTAAAACCAATGAAGAGCAGGTCAGAGAAAATAAGTATGACTAGGAAAAAGGATACGCATGTTATAACCAATTCAAGCAAGGAAGGGCATATAAGGGAAGAGATTTGAATATTACAACGAATTTAAACAAACAAAGGGAAACTAGGAGAGAGATGTGCATGTAACAAGCAAAAGGAAAATGGAAAAGGGATGTGCATGTAACAATGAATTAGACAAATAAAAGGAAAATGGGAGAAGGATGTGCATGTGGCAGTAAATAAAAAGAAGAAGGAGGAGGAATCACGTTTTATCAAAGAAGACTAATCCATATAAGCCAAATTTTCTATGGTAAGAGCCAAAGAATTCCCAGCAGAGTAACCATGTTGTCGCGCCCCTTTTTCTCGCGAAATTGGGTTTTGACGTATGACAACTCTTTGAAGGAAGTACTAAAAGAATAGAGTCGCCACCTAACAATTTTTAAGGTGCATTAGGGGACCTATTTTTCAAATGACTCTGGTTCTACTAGTTTACATCACCAAAGATCAGGTAAGGCTCGAAATTACCTCAAAGAGAAGGTGTTAGGCATTCTTGGAGGTCCAAAATCGTGGGTCCCGGCCAAACTTGAATTATATGGGTTAGTCAGATAAACAAAGAGAGAGAGAGAGATCACAAAGTTTGAGAATCTTATTATAAAAAGATTTTGAATAGATGAGTACAACCACTAGATTCAAATATAAGAGATATAAGATGGGATGGGGGGGGGGTCCTAAGTTTTTAGCATAAAGGCTCACCCCGTACAACATAAATAATATTTCGTAACTCACTCAAGATGGGTGTTACTCATATTATTCAGCGGGCACAGATTGTCATCTCCTGTTACCCGATTACTATGTTAAAGTTGTTACCTAAAAGCTTTCTAATTCAATTATAAGTTGTACCCTATACGTGCGCTACCTTCCCCATATCTATGGTCCAGGAGGTGTTGGACCTCTATTTTGGGTGGTTCTAGACCTCACTTGGGCTGCTTAGAAATGTTAAAACTAGGCTACATACAAAAACACGTTGGACTTCACATATAGGCATTTAAGGCTCAAGTTTGCATCCACAGTTAAGCAACAAATGCACGCGTGAAAAATATTATGTTAAAAAATTCAAAATTAAGAAGCTTAAATCCCTATGGACATGATTTCTATGTGACAAGGCATCAAGGCATGCAAGCAGTTTCAGAGGCCAAGTGTTGTTCATAGACAGGATTATACGATTTGCATGTTGATTAATGAAATTTCAGTTTTTTGGTCATTAAGCCTATTGTGTCTAGGTGACATGAACAAGTAGTAAGCGGTATTTTAGAGGTCTATTAGAACGAGCAATTATACCCTATAGGCAGGATCTCTTGTAGCTGATGCTTGGCATTCATTTTTTTAATTATTTGTTACACTTAATCCTATAGGCATGATTTCTAGTGATCATGTTGAGACAAATTGAATGTTCAGAGACATTTTATTCTTATAGGCAGATTTTCTAGTGGCATGTATCAACAAGAAGGATTGCAGCATTTGGATACATGTTTGCTAGCAAATAGTGTGTGATTACCCTAATGACATGGTTTCTACAATGCTCATACCCATTATATATAACGAACACATAATTGAACATCATATATAACGAACACATTATTAAGTCCTATAGGCATGTTATCTACCCATTATATGTAAATATTGAACTCTACACCATTCATACAATCATAGGACTAACCATTCCTATAGCCAAATCATACAATCATATTGCCAAACATTGAATTACTCAAACTAACCATCTTACAAGTTCATAGGACAATAAGAAGAAGGAACAGGGATAGTTCAGGTTCCAAAATTAGGAGAAATGATGAGGGACACAAATCCTAGCGTGTCAGAGTTCACAAGGGCCTCAAAAGGACCCCAAGTAGTCCTTACACTAGGGAGGTCAGTAGTAAAAGCCTTGGTAGCCTTGGCTTTCAGCCGACTAAGAATAAGAAGTTCATAATAGCATAAATAGCAAATGAGGGAGAATTGACAATTGCTGAGGGACAGAATTGGGGGTACACTTATAACCCAGAGTAGAAATAGACAAGTTGAGCATATGGAGCAAGTAATCAAGTAGGCCAGTAGGTTGAGCAGGATAGTAAACTACCACACAGACAACCTCATATTGGAAGAATAGGGGGAAGAAATAGGTTTGCAGGATATACATAGGTTATCATGTACAAATGCATGATACTAACCCAATTAAGACCTAAAAGGTCGAAATTAAGCTAAGTATACATCCTAGTGCCATGTTAATCACTATTTAGACATGATGGGGGACACACAATGACAATCATTAAAAGAGCATGGTATCAAATGAACCTAAGGCATACTGGGAACATATTATCATAGAAGCAAGATCATAGTCGATCGAAAATAGTCTTAATACAAATTGAAACATATTGTACATGCAGGACAAATATTGCAGAGATCCAGAGCAGTGCGAGATAGAAAGCTCATACCAAATATCACATGTAGATATTCTTGGATTGATAAACTAATTAACTAAATAAGGTCTAAGTTATGCCATAAAACAAAATAGTTCAAACAAGACATGGAAAACAAGTTGAGGTAACTATTAATATCTCAGGAAATCACTAATGGTGTATGGGGTTCATGTTGACTGACACAATAGCAGGGGAAGATGTCATAATTAACAAAGAAAGCTCTAGCACAAGTGTGAAGCATCCATTATAGAGATTACGGACAAGGCAAGTAAGCAGGTTTTAGGGAACATTCAGGCACCAATACACTGGTTAAACGAACTTAAGAGGGTCAAATTATCTAAGTTAGACTTAGGCAATCTAAGAACTAGCAGCATTAGGAGGAAGTAAAATGCTAAAGAGACTTAGAAAAAAGAAGAATTAATAGTATAATGCACAAAAGTAATCCAGAAAATACACTAAGTCATGTATTTCAGAGGTGAGAACACATGTAAATCAAAGACCCGTAGGGATGACATTGCAAAAGCCAAGTAGCTTACCAGTTAAACGGACAACAATAAAGAATGAAATATCTACAAGAACATAGAAATATCTATGCGTCAAAGTTCCAAGAGCTTCAAAAGAATCCCGAGCAATGCTCGCACCAAGAGAAGTTCGAACAGTAGACTCTCAGTGGCCTTGGCTTTCAGCCGGCCAACATATAGAACATGATAATGAAGGAATTAAAAGAACAAGCCTCAAATTTTAGTGAGATTATACTGATTAAAAGTCTGTTTCAAAGGGGAATGGGTAGGGGTTTATATAGTGCAAAATTAAACACGTAAATAAGGAAAAATAATCAATCAAACATAAAAAAAAAAGGAAAGAATATCATGCGAAATTGATTCAGAATCAATTTAGAAGAAGTCAAGCAAATCCTAATTGGAGTCGTATTTAGGGAAAATCTTTACAAGCTTCAATCACGACAGAATCACTGGAGATATGCCAAATACAAGAGAAATTTCTCTTTTAAGTGTATATATCCATAATCTCACCCAAAACCAAGAATAAAAACCATATTTGTCTTGCCATAAGTGAATTGGTAACGAAATTTACCATAAAACGAGTGATGGTAACAAGAAAAGGCAAGTAAATCCGTGTAAGGACGCGTATAAGGAAAAAATAGGTAAAAATCTCCATGGTGGGCTAGGGTTTAGGTTTGGGATAAGAAGGGAATGCCAAGAGAGTTTAGGGGCGGTGCCTCAGGAGGAATGCTAGGGTTTGGGTTACGGAGATGTAAGGGGATGGGATGGTTTATTATGGGTCGTTGATAATTTGAGATCAACGGCCAGGATAAAAGGGGGAATAGGGAGTGTTATTTGAAAGGGGTCCGATCGGGTTGGGTACAAGAGGTATGGTTTGGTAATGGGGCTATTGGGTTAGGCTACTAGGCCAATTTGGGTCCGAAAATAGGTTAAAACTAAGCTATTATTTAAATATCAAAAATTTATCAAAATTATTTATAAAATATTCTTAATAAATAAATAAAAATATTAGTATACACTGAAATGCTTAAAATAATAACTTGGTATTATAAAAAATATAAAAATGCTATTATGACACATAATATAGAATAAAAAACAATTATGTATGAATATAGGACATTATTGCAAAATTAGATAAATAGCCTAAAAATGCTAATGTAATTATATTAAATTGAGTAAAATATTTGAAACATAATAGTTGTAAAATAATAAATTTACGTAACTAAGTCGTCCCAAAATAATTTAAAGGAGTAATCACTACAAATTTATATAATTTAAATGCAAGAAAAATAATTTAAAGCATTGAAAATTATGGAAAATTATGGAAAATATTGTATAGATTTGTCAACTAAATAATGATGCGAAAATTGCTATTTCGAAAGTATATAATTTTGAAAAAATACGATGGAAAAATTTGGTATAAATAACGACGATACTTTGATATCAGATATTCTTAGAGACTTTGTAGACATAGGTTCGGTATGTATAGTATGTTAGTGGCCTTGTTGGCCCTTATTTATGTTTTCTTTCTAGGTTATCCGGTATTGATACTCATAGTGGCCTCCTCGACCTGCACATTTATTGATGTTTTGATTATGATGGCTAGCTTATATGACGTTTGGCCTCCTACGATATATTACGAGTTGTAGTCATGTTGGCATATGTATGTTCTGGGTTACGTCCAGCATTCAAGTGTTGCATAGTGGTTCGCTCGGTCCGGCACGACACCGAGTTCCAGGAATGCCTCACCCAGGTTGGGGTGTGACAAGCATTGTCCAGACAAAAAGGTTATGCCTATAGGATGGTTCGTGATGTTGCTTATGTGGTGGGTGAGAAGGTTTAGCTCATAGTTTCGCCCATGAAGGGTGTGATGATGTTTGGGAAGAAGGGAAAGTTAATCCCTCGGTATATTGGTCCCTTTGAGATACTTGGAAGAGTTGGAGAGGTAGCCAATGAACTTGCACTGCCACCTACTCTATAAGGTGTTCACTCGGTGTTTCATGTTTATATGCTCCGGAAGTATTTTGGCGACCCGTCACATACTTTGGATTTCAGCACAGTACAATAAGATGGGAATTTGACTTATGATATAGAGCAAGTGGCCATTTTGGATTAGCAGGTTCGAAAGTTAAAATAAAAGGATATAGCATTAGTGAAAGTTCATTCAGAGGTCAGTCGGTCGAGGAGGATACTTGGGAGACTAAGTAGGAGAAGGGAGAAGCTATCCACACCTTTTAGAGACTACATGTATGTTTCTAGACTCGTTCGAGGACGGATATTTATATAAGAGAGGGAGAATGTAACGAATCGACCAGTCACTTTGTGTATTGTAGCTTCGCTTCCCTATTTATTTCTTCTTCAGTGTTCAATTTCGGTTGTGTGACTTGGGGTTGGTTGGATTAGTTTTAGGAATGTTTCAGAGTGAATTGGGATACTTAGTCCCAAGGCTGAGGGCTTAAGTTGAAAGAGTTGACCATAGTTTGACTTTTGTATAGACAACTCCAGAATGGAGTTTTAATGATCCAATAGCTTCGTGTAGTGATTTGGACTTAGGAATACGTCCAGATGTTGATTTGGAAATCCATAGATTATTTGAGGCTTTTGGCGAAATATGAAAAGTTGCAGATTTGAAATGTTGGGAGGTTTGATCGAGAGTTGACATTGTTGATATCGGATTCGGATTTTGATTTCGGGCGTTGGAGTAGATCTGTTGTTCATTTATGGCTAGTTCACAAAATTTGATGTTAGTTGGAGTTGATTTGATATGGTTCGGCATTAATTTTAGAAGTTGGAAGTTCATTAGTTTCGTCAGGCTTAAATTGAGGTGCGATTCATGGGTTTGGTGTTGTTCGATGGAAATTTAAGACTCGAGTAAGTTCGCTAGTGTTTTAGGACATGTTGGTATGTTTGGATGGGGTCCTGGTGGCTTCGGGTGCAATTAGGATGATGTGTTGATCATGTTTTGACTTAGTAAAAATATATTGATGGTTTCAAGTATGGTGCAATCGCAACTGCGTGGATTTGGACGGATGTGCGAGACCGTATAACCGGCCATGGATCGCAGAAACGAGATTCGTTAATTTGGGGAAGAGCGCAGGTGCGGGTAGTTTTCCGCATCTGCAAGCACGCTGATGAGGGCAGGTAACCGAATCCATGGGTTTCCGCATATGCGGATGTGTGACTCAGGTGCGCATGCACAAAAGCGCAAATGGGACTGCAGAAGCGGAGGTATGCTGGAAGGTCAAAGACTAAAGAAACAGAGGGAGTCCGCAGAAGCGGAACATTTTCTGCATAAGCGTAAAGGTAGGAGGCTGTGGGGGATTGCAGATGCGACTTTCAGACCGCACCTGCGGGATCGCAGATGCAGTTAAGTGACCGCAGGCGTGATAATCGATGGGAAGATGTTAAAAATGAGGGTCTGAGTCATTTTTCTCATTTGGACTTGTGAAGCTCAGCTTAGGGAAAATTTTAAGAGGGGTTTTGATACAATTGAAGAGGTAAGTGAAGGTTAATCACTTTTCTCGATAGATATTGGTTACCCATTGATTTTTACACCTAGTTTATGTGAATTTGGGGATTTTAGACCAGTTGGTTGGAGAGTGAGATTTTGTGATTTGGGGGTCGATTTGTAGATGGAATTGGATGAAATTAGTATGGTTGGACTCATAATCAAATGTGGGTGTTCTGAATTTGTGAATTTTGTTGGATTCCGGAGTGCGAGCATGGTGTTGGCCTTTTGAGTTGACTTTTTTTATTTGAGTTAAAGATTTTAGCTTTAACATTTAGAATTATTTCTTATAGATGTTATTGATGCTATTAAGTTGCTTTGGCTAGATTCGGGTCGTTCAGAGCCCAATTCGCGAGGCAAGGGCTTTTTGGAGTTTTGATTTGCGTATTTTGAGGTAAGAAACACATCTAAACTTGGATTTGAGGGTATGTAACCCTGGGAACTATGTCATATCAAAGGTATTGGGGTGAAGTACGTGTTAGGTGACACGCGTGTATAAATGCACCAATGTGATCATGATTTGAGAAGGTTTTTCGACTACTACCAAGCTTGTTTTGCTATCATACCTTGTTCTACCCGTGTTTTCCTACTTATTCAAATATCTGAACTATGATTCATGTTAGACATCATATATATGATATGTTCTTATTGTTTGGGACTTGATACGGCTAACTGTTATTTCGAAGTTGTTAGTCTAAATTTTACACATGCCCTCAGTACTTATGTCATATCAATTTATAATATCTGTCTCAATAATAGCTTATTTGATTCCTCAGATGTTGTTGTTGCCTTATATGTGTAACATTGTTGGAGTGATTATGGTAAGGTATAATTATCTGAGATTTACATCCAGTCGGTTTGATATTGCAGGCCCATATTGGGCTATGTGTTTCTGTTTTGGGGCGACGCATGCGCCATCCTTCACTATTGGCCTAAATTATTATGATTAGTGCTTGGACAGGATCTACCCCTCCAGATTGTGACATACCAGTAGTGGGCGTAGATACAATATTTTTATATACATGCTTGATGATGTGCAATTATGTCAGGCACCGTACACTGCTACGTATGATTATTCTTGATCGATCCACTGTGGTATTATTGTTCTGACATGTTTACATGGCATGTAGGTATAGAGATGTACTTTCCTTGTACTAGCTTATAAATTAAAATATCATATCCGTGTTGGTCTTTAACTGTTACTTGAAAACATATCTAAAATTCCAAAAATGTGAACAAGTTGAAGATAGTATTGTTGAGTTGCTTGCTTATACTTTTTTTCCTTTATATCCAGAGCTATAATCGGTTGTTAAATGTTTATCTCTAACTGTTTCTTCTGAGCTCGTCGTTGTTTTTAACCCAAAGTTAGTTTGATTATTTATTGAGTACATAAGATCGATTTTACTCTTACTACATACTGTATTTCGTGCGCAAATTTATGTACTTTCAGACAAGGCAATTTCTAGAGTTATGTTGCTACCAGCTTTGGGAGACTACCAGATAACTGTCATACCATCCCCAGACCTTGATAATCTCTTTCACTTTCTATATTTACTATACTACTATTCGAAAAGTTGTATTAAGAATTTATTTTGATACTCAGAAGTGCTCATGTACTCGTTGACACCAGATTTTGGGGATGGTTGTAGTAATATTATGGCTGGATGCTCAAATATTTCTTGATGTTTCTACTGTTCAGTTTACTACACCTTGTTTTATCGAATTCATTATTCTATCAGTAACTGTTGGCTTATCTAGCAAATAGTATTAGGCGTCAGTCGCGGCTCCGTTGGAAGTTGAGTCGTGACAATTTTTGTCTTCTTAAGTGATTTGGCTACGGCTGATTACTACTTTGGAGTTGGCGTTATTACCTATCCATTAATTTTAACTTTTTTATGCCCTTATGAATGGCAAATTATAATGTATTAACATAATGATATTATTTGGGGAAATATCTTTACGATATACATATATCCTAGCTGTAGTTATTTGTATGCTTAAACTAGTATTAGAACTCGTACGATTCGCGTATAATATAAAAAAATATTAATTATGTCAAATTATGTCTAGATCATATTGCTTATGGAATCTCTATAAATTAAAACAACCAAATAATATAATTGTCAAATAATTTTTTTGCTCCTAATTTTTTTAATTACACTATCCAAATTATATATTAATGCAATGCTAATATTAAGTCTTTTTATTAGCTAGTCACTTGACTTAATATTCTCACCATTACTCTTCTTTTAATATATATCATAGGTATATTATTTTTATTCTTGAAAGAATTTTGTTATTCATAAAATTTATTCAATTTCTTATAATTCTTCAACTGTCTAAATTTATTAATAATATTTTTAAGTATTTTGTACTCTAATTTTATTTCTTATTTAATTCAAATTATAAATCTCCTTATTATCTCTATCACTTACTTTGTACAGATTTTATCTGTTGTGATTCTTTAATAATTTTTCCCAACTAATATTTTCAGTTATGTGATGCAATTTTAACGTAAGAAGGTAAAAGAAAAGTTAATGCTAGAAGTAAAATTTTGTGCAATTCCCAATACATAAACAAAAATCCTGAAACAAACTTACAGTAGCAAAATCTAGTATTCAATTACTTTCCAATTCCCATCAACCTAATAATAAACAAAATAAATATTCAAAATTATTACACCAACCCAATTTAAATAACAATTTCAGCATTACTATTTTTTCACTATTTCCTTTCACTTTAAAAAGAAATTCGGGAAAGTTTACAGTGAAAAAGAACATCCCACATGATTGAAGTTATTTAATATCAACGAATAATGTGATGTATCTTCAATTGTAATATCTATTTATTAACTTACATAGTCAATATCGTAATACAGCACAACTTTACATTAACCCATAACTAATAGACAACTTCAATCATTTTTTTCATCGATTCTATTAAATAAACAGTTTAGATCCAATGCATTATTTGGCTTCAATGCGCTACTTGACTTAACCATAATATCGACTATCCTTTTTTAATATAATAATATACAAAAAAGGATTAGAAATACCGACAAGTGCAAAACACAAAATAAAATTAATGCTCGCTCGTCAAAGATAGTATAGTTAGATTATCGCTTTCATAGAAATTGGAGTTCAACAGTGTTCGAATATTATTTAGTAAATTACTATCGAGGAAAATCAACAGTTAATTGAATGAATATCAACTACGATTAACTACTAAAATAAAGCAGTTATCAATTTATCACGTAAGACAACAGTATAGCAACAAAGAGATACCAGTGAGAGAAATAAGGTTAATTGACTAGATGTAACGACCTGATCGGTCGTTTTGAGCTATAGTGCGTCGTTAAGCAGATTGAGGCCTTGAGTAGCTTCACTTCATGTATTATAACTTGTACATGTGGTCGGAATGAAATTTCGGGAAGTTCGGAATTTATTCGAATGAAAAATTCTAAATTTAGAAGCATTAAGTTGGAAGAAATTACCAAGGTTTGACTTTTGAGTAAACGACCTTAGAATCAAGATTTAAGGGTTCCAATAGATTCGTTTGATGATTCCGGACTTGGGTGTATGTTAGGGTTGAGTATCGGGTGGTCCGAGAGCATTTCGGCGCTTATTATGGAAAGTTGGCATTTTGAAAGTTTAAGGACTTCTTAAGTTTGATTTGAAGTCAATTTTGGTGTTATCGATGGTCGTTCTCGGTTCCGAACCATGGAATAGGTTCACAATGTGATTTATGACATCCACGTAAATTTTGGCGTCATTCCGGGATGTTTAAGCATAATTTGGACGTGTTTGACAATGTTTTGAAGTTTGAAAGTTTAAAGAAAGGTTTCGATCTTCGATCCATAGTTTTGATGTTGTTTAGCTTAATTTGAGGCTTCAATTAAGTTCGTATTATGTTTTAAGATGTATTAGTATGGTTGGTTGGGGTCCCGGGGGGGGG
>ML411243.1:0-85044 GCA_005239525.1 Nicotiana knightiana
ATCCCATAATCCTCCAAAGTCAATAACACAAGCTCGGAGCATATCCTCCAATATCTGAATAGTTCCCTCGGACTGTCTATCCGTCTGGGGATGAAATAATGTGCTCAACTCCACCTGGGTGCCTAACTCTCGCTGAACTGCCCTCTAGAAACGCGAGGTAAACTGCACGCCCCTGTCCGAAATGATAGATATTGACACACCATGAAGGCGAACAATCTCCCGGATATAGATCTCAGCTAACCTCTCGGATGAATAGGAAATTGCCACAGGAATGAAATGCGCTGACTTGGTCAGCCTATCAACAATGACCCAAACTGCATCGAACTTCTTCCGGGTCAACGGAAGTCNTATGCCACATATGCCACAATATCCTTCTTCATTCTACGCCACCAATAATGATGCCGCAAATCCTGATACATCTTCGCGGCGCCCGGTTGAATAGAGTACCGGGAACTTTGGGCCTCCTCTAAAATCAACTCTCGAATCCCATCAACATTGGGCACACAAACTCACACCTGCAATCTCAAAACACCATAATCATCTAAGCTCACATGCTTGGCACCTCCAAGCTGCACCGTGTCCCTAAGGACACACAAATGGGGATCATCAAACTGCCGATCACGGATATGCTCCAATAATGTAGAACAAGCAACCGTACAAGCCAACACTCGGCTAGGCTCAAAAATATCCAACCTCACAAATCGATTGGCCAAAGCCTGAACATCCAAATCAAGCGACCTCTGACTGACCAGAATAAAAGCAAGACTGCCCATACTAGTTGCCTTCCTGCTCAAAGCATCGGCCACCACATTGGCCTTCCCCGGGTGATATAAGATGGTAATATCATAATCCTTCAACAACTCCAACCATCTTATCTGCCTCAAATTCAACTCTTTTTGCTTGAACAAGTACTGAAGACTCTTATGATCAGTGAGCACCTCACACGCCACGCCATACAGGTAGTGCCTCCAAATCTTCAGTGCGTGGACAATAGTTGCCAACTCGAAATCAAGCACTGGGTAGTTCTTCTCATGAATTTTCAACTTCCTCGAAGCAGAAGCAATGACCTTGCCATCCTGCATCAACATTGCACCAAGCCCAATACGGGAAGCATCGCAATAGACTGTATAAGGCCCTGAACCTGTGGGCAAAACCAATATCGGTGCCGTAGTCAGAGCTGTTTTGAGCCTCTGTAAACTCGCCTCACACTCGTCTGACCATCTAAACTGGGCACCTTTCTGGGTCAACCTAGTCATTCGGGATGCAATAGATGAGAAACCCTCCACGAATCGACGATAATAGCCTGTTAATCCCAAGAAACTCCGAATCTCTGTAGTTGATGCTGGTCTAGGCCAGTTCTTGACTGCCTCAATCTTCTTCGAGTCAACCTGAATGCCTGCTGCTGACACGACATGACCCAGGAATGTAACTGAACTCAACCAGAACTCACACTTTGAAAACTTTGCATAAAGCTGAATATCCTTCGGAATCTGAAGAACCACTCTGAGATGCTGCTCGTGCTCCTCCTGATTGCGGGAGTATATCAATATAACATCAATGAAGACTATCACGAATGATTCAAAATAAGGCCTGAACACTCGGTTCAACAAGTCCATAAAAGCTGTTAGGGAATTTGTCAACCCAAACAGCATGACTAAAAACTCGTAATGCCCGTACCGAGTGCGAAAAGCTGTCTTAGGGACATCGGATGCCCTAATCCTCAACTGATGGTAGCCAGGCCTCAAGTCTATCCTTTAAAATACCTTGGCACCTTAAAGCTGATCGACCAAATCATCAATCCTCGACAGTGGATACTTATTCTTGATTGTAACCTTGTTCAGCTACCGGTAATCAATGCACATCCTCATCGAACCATCCTTTTTCTTCCCAAACAACACTGGGGCACCCCAAGGGGAAACACTGGGTCTAATGAAACCCTTCCCAAGAAAATCCTGCATCTGTTCCTTCAACTCTTTCAACTCTGGCGGGGCCATGCGATACGGCGGAATAGAAATGGGCTGGGTGCCCGGAGCCAGATCAATGCAGAAGTCAATGTCCATATCGGGTGGCATCCCCTGCAGGTCTGAAGGGAAAACCTCAGGAAATCACGAACCACGGGCACCAAATCAATAGAGGGAACCTCAACACTGGAATCGTGCACATAAGCCAAATAAGCCAAACACCCCTTCTCGACCATACACCGAGCCTTCATGTACAAAATAACACTGCGGCTAGAATGACCAGGAGTTCCTTTCCACTCCAAACGGGGAAAATCTGGCAAGGCTAAGGTCACCGTCTTGGCATGAAAATCCAAGATGGCATGATATGGGGACAACCAGTCCATCCCAATATAACATCAAAGTCGACCATACCTAAAAGCAACAAATCAACACGGGTCTCAAGACCCCAATCATCACAACACAAGAACGATGGACACGATCGACCATGATAGAGTTGCCCACTGGTGTAGACACATAAATGAGAACACTCAGCGGATCGCTAGGCATGACCAGGTATGGTCCAAAATAAGAGGACACATACGAATATCTAGACCCTGGATCAAATAGCACTGAAGCATCTCTGTCAAAAACTCGAATGGTACCTGTAATAACTGCATTTGAAGACATAGCCTCTGGCCTGGCTGGAAGAGTATAACATCGGGGCTGGGCCCCACCACCCCGAACCACATCTCTGGGACGGCCGGCTGCTGGCTGGCCTCCACCTCTGGCGGCCTGAGCTCCACCTCTAGAACCTCTACCCCCACCTTTAGCTAGCTGGGCAGGCTGTGGAACACCTGGTGCTTATACCAGGCACGGGAACCATGATGCTGAGAACTACCTGACGCTCGAGGGAAAAACCTGGCAAGGTGACCCGATCGCCACCAGTGTAAGAGGACCTCGGCTGATGAGGGAACTAAATCTGACCCTGTCGGCCTGAATGACCACCCCGAAAACTCTGATGCTGCGGTGCACTGATGGGAGCTGGTGGCGCACTGTAAGGCTGCTGATCAGAACAGTGCGGCTGATAACCACGACCACCCGAGGTACCATGGGAAACCTGAAGATCTGAATGAAAAGGTCTGGGAGGATGACCTCTTCCTGAAGAATCCATGCCCTCAGATGAGGCTCTACAGGAACGACCGAAATGATGGGGCCTCTTGTCAGCCCCCTGACCACCACCCAGTGACAAAATCATCTCAATCCTCCAGGCCATATTGGCCGCATCCTGAAACGGTATGTCTGTACCTGACTCTCTAGCCATCTGAAGTCTGATAGGTCGGGTCAATCCCTCAATAAATCTCCGAACCCTCTCCCGATTAGTGGGAAGTCTCATAAGAGCATGTCGGTCTAGAGTGATGAACCTGGTCTCGTACTGAGTTACCGACATAGATCCCTACTGGAGACGCTCAAACTGTCTCCGAAGGTCTTCTCTTTGAGTAATGGGAAGGAACTTCCCCATAAATACCTCTGAGAACTGAGTCCAAGTCAAAGGTGTAGATCCAGCTGGTCTGGCTAAGCAATAGTCTCTCCACCAACTCTTGGATGCACCCGATAACCGAAAAGTAGCGAAATCAACCCCGTTCGACTCCACTATGCCCATGTTACGAAAAACCTCGTGGCAGCTGTCCAAATAGTCCTGGGGATCCTCTGATGGTGAACCAGTATAAGTAGCAGTAAATAACTTAGTGAACCTGTCCAGTCTCCACAAAGCATCTGCTGACATAGGCGCTCCCTCTGCTACTGGTGCTGCAATACCCGGCTGAGCTACTCCGGCTGGCTGAGATGCCGTAATCTGTAACTGTGGAGCTAGCTGCTCTGGCACGCGGGCGGAAGGAGTCGGGGCACCTTCCCCAGACTGAGAGGCATCTGGTGTTGTAGGAAGAAGACCCGCCTGTGCTACACTCTCCATGAGTCTGACTAGACGGACAAGGGCGTCCTGAAGCACTGGGGTAGTTATGAACCCCTCTGGGACCTGAGCTGGTCCAACTGGGACTGCCGAAACTGGGACCTCCTCGTCAGACTCGACCTGAGGGTCCTCCACTAGGGCTGCTGCTCTAGGTTGAGCCCGGCCCCGGCCTAGGCCTCTAGCACGGCCTCGTCCTCGACCTAGACCCCAGGTAGGAGCTGTAGCAGGAGTGTCAGGCTGTTGGGCGGAAATAAGGGAAGCACGCGTCCTCGCCATCTGGGAGAGAATAGAATAGAAACTCAATCAGTAATCAGAATCATAGAGCACAACGGAGAAGAAAAGAAATATGGAGTCATCCTAACTTCGCAGCCTCTGGGGGATAAGTACAGACGTATCCGTACCGATCCCCCAGACTCTAACAAGTTGTCCGTGAGTTGTAAGACCTAAGTAACCTAGTGCTCTAATACCAACTTATCACGCCCCAAAATCCCACCATCAGGCCGTGATGGCGTCTAACGTTGAACCTGCTAGACAAGCCAACGTACATAGATCCATTAGCATATTAACACCACTTACCACTTAATAGGATAAACTAAACAGTTCACAGTTTAACAGCGCAAATAAATATGGTTTCAAGCTAAATAAGGACAACATAATACAACAACGCGCAAGCTTTCCCAAAACCTGGAGTCACAAACTCACGAACTGCCTAAGAGTGCTAAATACAAGTTTGAAAGGAGATACATGTCTGCCTTTGAAACTAAGGGAAAAAAAGGACAGAATCGAAGACAAATGGGTGGGTGAGACTCCAAGGCCCACGAACGCCAGCGGTTATACCTTGAAGTCTCTAGGATAAGCTAGAAGACACTCCCACTAATGATGTCCTCCGGGTCCGGCTGCGTAATCTGCACAACATAAAAGAAGTGCAGGTATAGCATCAGTACAACCGACCCCATGTACTGAGTAAGTGCCTAGCCTAACCTCGGTGAAGTAGTGACGAGGCTAGAACCAGACTACCACATAAACTTGTGCAGTTCAAATAAATATATACACGTATACAACATATAAGAAACATAGGGGAAAAGCAATTAACAAGGGAAGGGGAACATGCTGTGGGGAGGTAACAGTTTCATATAAGAAATCTCAACAAGGAAAAAGAACAACAAAGCCAGCAGATCAACAAGGACAAGAAATCACAAACTTGCACGGCATCAGCCTTCGTGCTTTTACTCTCGTCCTCAATATGCAATGTATAATGTAATCAATGTAAATTATGGCCTTCGTGCTTTTACTCTCTTCCTCATTGTGTAATGTATAATGTAACCAATGTAAATCATGGCACGGCATCACCCTTCATGCTTTTACTCTCTTTCCTCACTGTATAATCAATGAATATAGTACGGAATGGTACATCGTACGACACCGCATCACCCTTCGTGTTTTACACTCTTTCCTCATAATAACAAACAATGCACATCATCACCCTTCGTGCTTTAGCACTCTTCCTCACCCAAAAAGCAATCACAAACAAGGGCAAGGGAGTCAACAGAATAGGAATAGGAATAGAAATCCTGGCAAGGGAACAATAATAGAAATCTCAACATTTCCAATAAGGGAGACAATATCAAGCAATGCACGGCATCACACTTCGTGCTTTACTCTCATCTCACCAAGACAAGTGCACGGCATCACCCTTCCTGCTTTACTCTCATACTCACCAAAACAAGTGCACGGCATCACCCTTCAGCTTTAACACTCTTCCTCACCCAAACAGCAATCGCAAACAAGGCAAGGAAGTAAACAGAATAGATATAGGAAATCCCGGCAAGAGAACAATAATTAAACAATTAAATCCCGTCAAGGGTAACATCAATTAAACAATTAAATCCCTGCAAGGGTAACATCAATAACTCTTTCTCTTTCTTTCACTTTCATTTCCATGATTTGTTCTATCACTTGAGCCAATGCTCCTTAGGATGTAATATCTCATATTTTCTTCATTATTCATTTCCCAATTTGAGTCAATGCTCCAAAGAATGCAATATCTCATACTTTCTTCATTTTTCATTTCACAATTTAAGCCAATGCTCCAACAGAGTTTACAGAATACAATCCCCTTCACATATCCTTCACGACATATAGATATCATCACTTAAGCATGGAAATTATCACAAAATCAGAATATTCACAATGTAAGGACTCACGGTCATGCTAGACACCAATGTATAGATACTCGTCACCATGCCTATACATCGTACTCTACAATTAGAAAGTATCAATCAAGACTCAACTCCTATTCCCTCAAGCTAATGTTAGACCGAACACTTACCTCGGGTCCGAAGTATAGCAATCAACCCTCTAACACCGCCTTTTCTTTAGAATTCAACTCTGAAATGGTATTATCTAGGCATAATCAACTCAAGTATATCAATAAGGATTCAAGGATTCAATTACATGGCCTAATTATCCATTTCCTAGCATTCTTTCAAATTTATCAAAATTCGACCCCGGGCCCCCTCGCTCGGATCCTTGCAATTCTCGAAGGGAACACTCACCCAAAGCCTAAGGATCATAAATATACGATTTTTACTTGATTTCATGGCCAATTTACGAAAAATTCTAGGGTGATTACAAGTTCTAGGTTACTACCCAATTTCTTGAACTTTTGGCACTAACTTGTGTAATTAATTAGGCTAAGATACATGAATGAACAAGTTAATGGGTGGAATTCACTTACCTCACAAGACCTTGTCGAAAGCTCTCAACAATGGTGGAATTCGTCTAGGGAAGGAGATGAAAAATGAGAGAAATGGGTTTAAAACCCGTACTTAAACTCACTGCCTGACCAGTGATCGCACCTGCGATGGCAGGGACCGCACCTACGGTCTCGCGCTTTCAAGGAAAACCTCTCACCTGCGGAATTGGGCTGGGGGTCTAGGATTGCACCTGCGAAGGGGAGACCGCACGTGCGGCCTCGCGCCTGCGATGAAAATCTCCGCACCTGCGAAGGCTGGCCAGGCCACTTGTGCTCGCACCTGCGATGCTGGGCAACCGCACCTGCGGTCACACCAGAGCAGGTGCACCAGCAGCTGAGTTTGCTGGTTTTTAGCCCCGTTAGGTGCCCGAAAGGCTCCTAGGCCCACCCGAGCCCTAATCCAAATATACCAACGAGTCCCAAATCATAATACGGACTCGCTCGAGCCTTCGAAACACTCAAAACAACGCTAGAACTCGAATTCACACCCCAAACCTCAAGAACCAAACTTAGGAAATTTTAAGTTTTTCTAACCTCGCTAACAACGTGCCGAACTGACCTATACATCTCGGAACAACACCAAATTTTACAGATTACTCACACAACATCCCACAAGCTTACCCGTGCAATCAAATCGCCAAAAAAACATCATACACATAGACTCAAACCTCAATGTCCATGAAATCTATCAAATTTCCTAAGGCATCAAATTTTCCATTTTTAAGCCCGAAACACGACTAACGGAATCCGAATTCAACCAAACTTTACAAAAAGTGCTTAAAACATTTATAAGACTTGTACCGAGCGTCGGAACCAAAATGCGGGCCCGATACCATTACTTTCTAATCAGATTTCATTTTCAATTTCCTTAAATATTTTAAGAAAACAATTTTACTCAAAAATTCATTTCTCGGGTCTGGGACCTCGGAATTCGATTCCGGGCATACGCCCAAGTCCAATATTTTCCTACGGACCCTCCAGGACCGTCAAATCACGGGTCCGGGTCCGGGTCCGTTTACCCAATATGTTGACCAAAGTCAAATTTATTCATTTTGGTATCAAATCTTTGCATTTTTCACAGAACTTCATATTTAAGCTGTCCGGCTACGCGCCCGGACTGTGCACACAGATCGAGGCAATTACAAAAGAGGTTTTCAAGGCCTTGAAAGTACGGGGTGGGTAATAACATAGGTGAGAACCCCTTTTGGGTCGTCACACCATCCCAAAAGGAAGGGAGTTGTTCCAAGAATGTCGAAACTCGGATTCCGCGAGGAAAAAGGGGGCGCGACAATCAGTAGGCAACTATGTAGGATTTAGAAATCATATTAGGAAGTGGCTTTTACATATAAACTGCCTGCTTATAAAATCGAGAATCACATAGAGATCATTCCTATAGGGTTCTGCAACCTTAACTTATTAAAATCTGCGACTGTCAATGTTAGTTAGTTTGCGTTCATTTCTTGTCTAGGTGTGGAGGCCAACTTGAACCCTTATGTGCCTATACATGAAAGTCCAAATTGTTTTGTATGTTGTCTAGTTTTCTCACTTTGAGCAACCTAAGTTGATTCTACAACCATCCGAGATAGAGGTCCAAACACCTCCTAGACCATAGGCATGGGACGGGTAGTGCATGCATAGGGTACAATTTAGAATCAACTAGTGCACTTTAGGTAAACAACTTAAAGATAGTAATCGGGTAGCAGGAGATAGTATTTTGTGCCCGCTGAATAATATGAGTAACACCCCACCTCGAGGGAGTTACGGAGTATTATTTATGTTGCACAGGGTGATCCTTTAGGCTAAAAAACTTAGGACCCCCCACCTTTGTCTTAAAAGTCAATCATTTTATATTCCCACTTTTTCTCCTTTTCTTAGACTAATTCATATAAATCGAGTTCAGTCGGGACCCACTATTGCAGACCTCTAAGAGTGCATAACACCCTCTCCTCGAAGTAATTTGAGCCCTTACCCGATATTTGGTGACGCAACTGGGTAATCCAGAGTTATTTGCAAATAGATTCCCTAATGCACCTTAATCTGTTAGGTGGAAACTCTCTTTTTTAACACTCTTCCTTAAAAGAGTTTTCACATGTTGAAACCCGATTTCGTGAGAAAAAGGGGCGTGATAGCATAGCGACTTTTTTAGGGATATATTTTAGGCTCTTACCATTGAGAACTTGATCTATATGAATTAGTCTCTTCCTATAAGCGTGCCTTTATTATTTTTCCATTACCTAAATATCCCACTCCCATTTCCCCTTTTATTGCTAGATGCACACCCCCTTCCCTATTTCCCTTGTATGTGAACTCATATGCAGCTCATCGCTTTATTTGGTTACAATGTGTGTTTTCCTTTATTTCCTATTCATCTTCACTTTCTCCAAACCTTTAAATTTTCTATATCATGTCTCTCACAATCCTTACCCCTTTATTTGCGTTATTACAATTCTTTCACATTACGCGAACTAACTTCTTCCCTATTTTTCTTTCTTTTATGTCTTTACGTTTATTTAATACTATATTTACTGCTTTCATCATGCAAAATACTTGACAACGTGTTGTTTTATCTTTGCAAAAATTATGCTCCGCATCATATTCCACTTGTACGTATTTATACCATAACGGCACTTGATGAGTGTTCGCGCTCTTCCTAAATCACCCTTTTAAATTTGGAAAGGCTTATTTGCGATAAAACTAGTCGATCAGCGGTGCAATCGACAGTTTCGTACCTTTCCCTATCAATTTGTCCACTTGAGGGTACCGATCTACACTCTTTTAGAAACCCCCACTCTGATATTAACTATGCATGCATCATGTCTAAACCTAGTATGGGTTAAAACGTTATCCGTGTAATAACTCTCTAAGGCAAACCTTGTCAAAATCCCACCGGGATTTCCATAATCTCAATGGGCACAATCATGATATGTGCATTATTTGGAGTAAACATGCTGATATGCTAATCATTAATGTGTAAATAGTTAAATCTGGAGGGGGAAAGGGCTAACTTTATCTGTTTTGCAGAAGTGAGGCACGAAGTCCCCAGGTTCGGCATAGTTCGAAGTATCCCACCTTTGTTTCTAGATTGGTGGAAAAATCTCTCGCCAAGTGACAAAAACCATGTGAAAGAGTTCTTGGTAACTTACCTTCTTTTCTAGATATTCAGCCAAACAATGTACTGATTGAGGTTGCTACCATGTTCTGGGATGAGAAGACGGCTGTTTTCCGTTTCGGTGACATAGAAATGACTCCCCTTCTAGAGGAAATGTGAGGCTTTGCTCACAGACCTGGTCTGTTGGTACCAGAAAATTGCACTTCTCGAGGCTTTCTGAAAATGATGGGCTTTAGAAGAAATGATGAGTTAGTCTGCCTGAAGAAGTCTTACATACCCTTTGACTTCCTTTACGAGCAATATGGGCACAATAAATCCTATCTCCTCTATCATGATGAGTTTTCCATCACTTCTCTGGGTTGGACTCATCGTTGGGTTTTTGTGTTCATTGCCTATTTTCTGGGGATGTTGGTATTCCCAATACAAGGAGAAAGGATCCACACTCACTTAACTATGGTTACTAATACCCTAATGGAAGGAATTTAGGGACAGACTTACATTATTGTCCGATGATCGTAGCAAAGATATACCAAGCTTTGGACCGTTGGAAGAAAGGATATAGGCATTTTGAGGTTTGCAATCTGTTGTTGCAAATATGGTTGTTGGAACACTTTCAAAGGGTACAATACCGTCAAGAATTTATGTGGCAACCATGGAATAACCACATAGATTTTCACCATCCGAAACGAATGACTTTTATCCGGAACAGATTTGCACAACCAGGAAACGTAGTGGGCTGGGTACACTTCTTTAGCAACTTGACTGACGACAAGGTCCATTGGATGTTCGAGTGGTTCCCTAGTAGTGAATTCATCATCAGGTCAAGAGATAATCCTCATCTAGTGCTAAATGCATTAAGGGGTATCTATCCTTATGCTCCTATCAGAGTCATGAGGTAAGCTGGGGGGAAATAGGTCATACTGATGTGCCGTAGAATTTAAGGCACATTTAATACCAATTACTTAGATTTTAGATCGTTTTTAATGCATTTGTTCATTAATTCTTATTAAGTTTGATCGTTTTGTAGTGCATTAGCTTGATGACCCAAAAACATGGAAAAGAAGATAAAAAGTCACAAAAGGATGGAAATGCTACATATATGCGACCGCATAAATCACATGCGGACCGCATAAATCAAATGTCAATCGCAAAATGAAGAAGACTTGTTGGCCAAACCAAGAGAAGAATATGTCGTCCATTATGTGGTCGCATAACACTTTTGCAAACCGCATAATGACCGCTTAATTCCAATAGAAGAAGCTTCTCAACACGATTGCGATGGGATAATTCGGTCGCATAACAGATATGTAGACCGCATAATTGATATGCGTGGAAGCCTGGAACTTGTGATTTACAAGTCTGTGACGTGAAGGGAGGTTATGCAGACCGCATACATGATTTGCGATGGATATGCGGTCGCAAAAGCTGTCTGTAGTGGCAATTTTGTCAAATTTTAGCTCCGACTTTTAGCCCACTATAAATAGATTTACTAGGGTTTTTGTGGGTCATATTGTATGAAAAAGAGACTACAATCAAAGTCATTGAATATTCATTCTTTTTGGAAGCTTTAGAAGAAACATTTTTGCACTTTTGTAAGCATTATGACTTTAAATATTGCTCTATTTTTGTATTCTAGTATGAGTAGCTAGTTTTAATTACTAAGATTGTGGACCCTAAATGGGTGTAATGTTAGTGGGTGTTTACCATTGAATATACATATAATGGTTGGTTGATATTTATTCATTTCTCATTATTCATTTATTGTTGGTGGTTACAAACATTAACAAATGCCATGTTACTCTTTCTTTACTTGGAAAAGTGGGTTAGGGTTTGGTAGAAGTGAATATAAAAAACTCAAGGCTTTAAACCTTGTTTAGTAGAATCGCTTACGAATAAGTGAGTTCTATTTGGCATAAATTGATTGTTCTTAATTGCAGTTCTTTCATATTTAGAAAAATCATAAAGAGGAAATACTACCGAACTATTGGAAAATATTGGGTAGTCATTTAGAAATCATTTGCATATCAAAGGACCTTCCATTAGAAATATATCATCTTAACACCGATAGCATTACATTCAATTGAAGGGGACACAATCTTGGTTCCGTTAATCAAATTAATTACAATCTTACAAAATTATACTTGTATTCATTTTACTCAATTACAACACTTATTTTAGCTAACGGAATAGAATTACAATTTAAGTTAAGGTTCACACTACTCAAGTAATCTTTTCACACCTATTCCCTATGGGATTCTACCCCAACCTACTTGGGTTATTATATTTGACATCGAATGCTTTACATTATTTACTAAGGTTTAATTTGAGCGTATCAAATTTTGGCGCCGTTGCCGGCGAATACGGTTTTGAAATTGCCAATTAGTGTGCACTTTACTTTACATCTTTTTCTATTCCAGCACACTTTGCTTGATTTTCTTGGTGTGCTAGGTAAGCATGGCCGATTATGAGGAAGAGGAGAATCCCTTTTGGGGATATTGAGGACACCAATGCCATCGTCCCTCCGCGAGTTGACGCTTCTACCTTCAAGGTAGAACATGGTCTAATCCTAATGCTCAAGGCAGAGGGATGATTCAGAAACTCTATAGATGATGATCCAACACAACACCGTAGAAACTTCTCGGGTGTGTGTGCAATGCATAAACAGAGCAATGTGACAGATGATGCCCTGAGACTGCGGGTACTCAAGTACTCATTAGCTGGAGAGGCGAGAAAATGGATTCAAAATCTACCTCCTCATTCTATACACATTTGGCCTGAACTCGTCCGTGCTTTCTTTTCCAAATAGTTTCCATAAAGAAAGAAATCCGAGCTTAGAGATAAAATCTTCTTTTACAAACAACTACCAGGAGAACATTTACATGAGGCGTCGGACCGTTTCAAGAAATACTTAGTGAGGTCACCGAATCACGGTTTTCCAGATATAATTTGTTGGAGAAATTTTACATGGGTTTGGATCCACTGAACCAATCCATAGCTAAAAATGCGGCAGATGGAACTTTCATGGACAAAACTTTCCCAAGGATTGCACAGATTCTAGACAAAATGGCCGAGCACAACCAAGCCTGGCACTCTGAAGATACCACTGGTGGAATTGCATACGGTACTTCCTCTCTAACCAACATGATTAAAGAAAACCAAGAGAGAGACCAATTGATTGATGGGCTTGCCAAAAACATTAATGTGTTAACAAAGATGTTTCTGGTAAGTCAAACAAAGAAAGTAAATATTGTGGAAGACATGCAACCCATGGTGAATCAGGAATGCGAGGAAGCGAACTATATCCATAATTCTCAAGGTGGTTATCTCCAACAAAATCAATGGAGGCCAAACCCGCAAGGGCAAGTCCATCAAAATTGGCGCAATGATCAAGGTGGGTCAAGTCAAGGAACTTGGAGCAACAACAACAACAACTATGCCAACCGGAGTTCAAACCCCTATGTTCCACCAAAGAGACAATATTCTAACTCCTCGCATTATAAGGAAGGTTCTTCAAGTGAGTCTAAGTTGGAGGTCATGCTTGAAAAGATATTAAAAAATCAAGAAAGAGGCGACACTACAATGAAAAACATGGCCGAACTTGTGGGGTCACACACCGCTTCTATACAAAATCTTGAAATGCAAATGCGAGAGTTGTCAAGATAAAAAAATCCAAAGATAAAGGGCACAATCCTAAGTGACACAATTTCCAACCCTAAAGGTAACGGGAGTGGTCCAACTTCTTATTTCATGGAAATCACCACGCGAAGCGGGAAGGTACTTCAAGGAGAAAATGAACAATTGGTTGGAGTAGATGATTTTGAGCAAGAGGTTGAGGCACAAGTTGAAGTGCCGATAGTTGTTGAAGTTGAAAAGCTCCCCAAAGAAGTGAAAATCCAAAAAAAGCACCATGATGAGGTAAAGGAAAAGGTGAAAGAGGATCCAAAAGCTCTAGCACCAACTCCTCGACCTACCCCTCTGTTTCCTAAAAGACTTGTTAGGAGGGTGGATGATAGCAAGTTCGATAATTTTTATGACATTCTAAAGTTATTGTCGGTGAACATTCCATTCTTGGAAGCCTTCCAAGAGATGTTGGTATTTGCTAAATACTTAAAGGACTTGATAACTAAGAAAAGATCCACCAAGAATGAAGTGGTGAGTGTGACTCACCGGGTTAGTTCCATTATTGCAGCAACAACCGTTGAAAAGAAAGAAGACCCGGGCGCATTCACCATCCCATGTACTATTGGTTTGCGAGATTTTGCAAGGGCACTTTGTGACAATGGGTCTAGCATTAACTTGATGCCTCTTGCTATTTACAAGCAAGCGGTGTTAAGCTTGCCGAGACCTACAAGCATGAGATTGCAAATGGACGATCATTCCATCAAAGGACCAGTGGGAATTGTTGATGATGTCCTAGTGAAAGTGGGAAAATTCCTCCTTTCGGCTGACTTTGTGATCCTTGACTGTGTCGTTGATAAAAAAGTTCCTATCATATTGGGGAGTCCATTCCTTGCTACCGGAAGAGCACTTATGGATTCAGAACGAAATGAAATCAAGTTCCGAGTTAATAATGAAGAGGTTACCTTTCAAGCAAGTAAGGGTATGAAGTTTCCACATACATATGAAGGAATCTCAATCATCGATGTTGTTGATGAGGTAGAGGATGCAAGTGAGATAAATATGGAAGAAGAAGGCCTAGGTGAGGCCTTGGTAACAATATTGGTGAATTTCGATGGTGAAGACATGGAGGGGTACATGGAATTTGTGAATGCACTAGAAGGACGTGGGTCCAAAACTTATGCACTAAAGAAGCTCTCTCTTGACTTAGAGAATAAATCCACTCCCCCGCAAAGCCGTCAATTATTGAGCCGCCACAACTTGAACTCAAGCCACTTCCACCACATTTGAGGTATATATTTCCTGGCTCTAATGATACTTTACCTATAATCATTTCTTCTTTGTTGAATGATGTGCAGGTAGGTCAATTATTGAATGTCTTAAGGGAACACCGACAAGCCATTAGGTGGACAATAGCGGACATCAGAGGAATTCCTGTTAGTATTTGTTAGCACAAAATCCAATTGGAGAAAGGAAGCAAGCCTAGTGTGGAGAACCAAAAGCGATTGAACCCATCCATTCAAGAGGTGGTGAAGAAGGAGATTATCAAGTGGTTGGATGCCAGGGTAGTCTACCCCATCACTGATAGTTCTTAGGTGAGCCCGGTGCAATGTGTGCCGAAGAAGGGAGGCATGACTGTGATCCATAATGAGAAAAATGAGCTCATCCCAACAAGAACTGTAACCGGATGGAGGGTGTGCATGGACTACCTGAAGCTTAACAGTGCCACTTGCAAAGACTATTTTCGTATGCCTTTTATTGATCAAATGCTTGATCGGCTAGCGGGAAGGTCATTCTATTGTTTCTTGGATGGATATTCCGGCTATAACCAAATCAAAATAGCATTGGAAGATCAAGAGAAGACAACTTTCAAATGCCCATATGGGACTTTTACCTTTAGCGGGATTCAATTTGGGCTATGCAACGCTTCTGCTACCTTCTGACGGTGCATGATGTCCATTTTCTTGGACATGGTTGAAGATTTCTTAGAAGTGTTTATGGATGACTTCTCGGTAGTGGGTGATTCCTTTGAGAATTGTCTTGAAAACCTTAGACAAGTTCTCCAAAGGTGTGAGGAGAAAAACCTTGTGCTAAACTAGGAGAAGTGCCACTTCATGGTGGATGAGGGCATTGTCTTGGGCCACAAAATTTCTAAACAAGGCATGAGGTTGACCGAGCCAAGATTGAAATCATTTCCAAGCTCCCTCCACCAACTTCAGTGAATGGTGTGCAAAGTTTTTTGTGGCACGCCGGCTTCTATATGCGTTTTATCAAGGACTTCTCCAGAAATGCAAATCCCATGTGCAAGCTCCTTGAAAAAGATGCCAAGTTTGTATTTGATGAGAAGTGTCTCAAGGCATTTGAGGAATTGAAAGAGAAGCTCACCACGTCACCTATTATTGTCACACAGGATTGGTCCTTTCCATTTGAACTCATGTGTGATGTCAGTGGTGTAGCTATTGGAGCAGTGCTTGGTCAACGGCATAACAAAGTCCTTCATCCTATCTACTACGCAAGCAAGACACTCAATGGTGCTCAAATGGATTATACTGCGACTTAGCATGAACTTCTTGCCATTGTCTATGCCTTTTAGAAATTTTGGGCCTATTTGTTGGGATCCAAGGTGATAGTCGACACTGATCATGCTGCTCTTCTCTATCTTATTGCGAAGAAGGATTCCAAGCCCAGATTGATTCGGTGGGTCCTTTTATTGAAAGAATTTGACTTTGAGGTCAAGGATTGTAAAGTAACAGAAAATCAAGTTGCAGATCACTTGTCTAGGCTTGAAGAAGAAGGAAGGCCAAAGGAGAAATTTGAAATCAATGATGCTTTTCCAGATGAGCACATACTGGCATTGTCTGACACATTCGCTCCTTGGTATGCCGATATTGCTAACTACTTGGTTAGAGACCTTGTTCCCGATGGATTAGAAACATATCAAAAGAAAAAGTTCTTTGCGGGAGTGTAGGCAATACTATTGGAGGAGCCCTTCTTGTTTCGTATTTGCGCCAACAACCTCACTCGGCGGTGTCTTCCGGAAGATGAGGTAATGCCAATTCTCAAGGCATGCCATGACTCACTGATTGGGGGTCATCACAGACGAAACTGGGCGGCAGCAAAGGTGCTTGAATGTGGCTGCTATTGGCCATTGATCTACCATGACGCGAATCAAATGGTCAAAGATTTTGGTCAATGTTAAAGGAAATGATCAATTTCTAAAAGGCATGAAATGCCTATGAATTTTGTAATGGAGGTTGAAATCTCCGATGTGTGGGGGATCGATTTCATGGGTCCCTTTGTGAGTTCTTATGACATGAAATATATCCTAGTGGCAGTGGACTATGTATCCAAGTGGGTCGAGGCAATCACATTGCCCAATAATGAGGAGAGGAGTGTAATCGTATTTTTAAGGAAAAATATATTCACATAGTTTGGTACTCCCCGGGCCATCCTTAGCGATGGTGGGTCATATTTCTGCAACAAGGCTTTCACTGGGCTGCTCGAAAAGTATGGCGTCAAGAACAAGGTGGAAACACCTTATCATCCTCAGTCGAGTGGTCAAGTTGAAGTCTCCAACAGGGAGATTAACAACATTCAAGCCAAAACTGTTAATGCAAACAGGACCGACTGGTCAAGGAAGTTAGATGATGTGTTGTGGGAATATCGCACAGCATTCAAGACTCTTATTGGCACTTCACAGTACCGGATAGTCTTTGGTAAGGCGTGTTACTTACCCGTGGAGCTTGAACATATATCCATGTGGGCTTTGAAAAAGTTGAACCTTGACTAGGCCAAAGCTGCTAATCTAAGAATGATACAAATCAGCGGGATGGAAGAATTTTGTTTCCATGCATATGAGAGTGCAACCATGTATAAAGAAAGAATGAAGTTTGTTCATGATAAAAAGATCCTGAAGCGGGAGTTCAAATCTGGTGACTTGGTCTTGCTCTTCAACTCGAGACTCAAATTATTTCTGAGAAAACTCAAATCCAAATGGTCTGGCCCGTTCAAAGTTGTGAATGTGTCCCCTTTCAGAGCTATTGAATTAGAGTCGGAGGATGAATTTCGTACTTTCAAAGTAAATGGCCAACGAGTTAAGCATTACCTGGGCACAACAGGAGACAAGTACTTGATGGAGCAATTTTCTCTCACCGATGGTCCATCCCCCACCACTGAGTAGCCCAAAAGGGACAAACATCATCGTGTCGCCACGTTAAATCAAGCGCTTCTTGGGAGGCAACCCATGTGTGGTAACATTTTCTTTAGTTTTCTATTTCTGTACATTTAGTTGGTAGTGTTGTACAGGTTGACATATGTATTAGATTGCAGGTAGCCTAAAAATACTATGAAACAGGGTGCAAGGACTGATGCAAGTGAAGAAGAAATGAATCAGGGGTGTTTGCGGCAGCTATGCGGTCGCATAATGACTTTGCGACCCGCATAGTGGTTGCAGACACGATCAGAGAATTTAAGAAACTGGGCTGCAAATATGCAGTGAGGGTTCAAGTTATGCGGTTCGCATATCAATTATGTGACCGTAGAGTGCATCGTAGAATGGAGGTAAATAAACCAGTTCTAAAATCACCGCATAACTCTTATGCGATCACATAACATGTTATGAGACCACTTGCCCATCGCGAAAAGTCCAGGTAATAACCCCAACCCTTAGCACATTGTCAATGTAACTTGCACACGAACACTTAACAACTCTCTCAAAATCAAAAACACAAAAACAGAAGAAACGAAAGAAAAGCCAATAACATTGTAATCACGCACAAAACAATCGCATATCAAGGATCGGCACTAAGGCTCATGACTAAAATTTCATCTCAGTCTTGATTCGATATCTGGTATGTGACTTTTTCCTTTCTTTCTTGTGGATTCCTTGCATAATGCCCATTACTTGAGCCTCTATTCTTGTTTTTGTTCTCAAACGTGTTTGGTGGGAACCAGTGTGAGAGATTAATGGGTAAATTTTTGCATGAGAGTGATCAGGGTTGCTGAGGCGAGTAAGTTGACCATTGTTGACTGAGAAAAATGACCTTTGCGGCCCGCATAATTTTTTTGCGGTCCGCAAAGTCATCGCAAAATAAACCCTAGATGGCCAAGTGAATGAAGATTATGTGACAGCTTATGCGGTCGCAAAAATATTCTGCAGACCGCATAGCCACCGCAAACACGGTCAGGTGATTGGTTTCTTGGGGGTTCCATTATGCGGTCGCAAAACCTATTTTGTGATGGTTTTTGCGATCGCATAATTTTTTCAGCATGGGATGTGCAAATATTCGACGAGTTTGTGGTCCGCATAGTGGTTCTGCGACCGCATAATCCATCACATCATCTGTTGACTTCTATTAAAATTCATGTGTATGCCTTTATGTTATGCCCACCACTCACACCTTGTTTCATTGCAGAAATGGCACCAATAAAAGCTACTATAACGCGATCCACACCCGCTCGTGGACATAAAAGAGCCACTTTGAGCCAACAAACACAACAGTCTAAACGTCCACGATAGGAAACCACCCACACCACTGCTGAGCACTCCTCCCAGTATGACAAGGAGGGGGCACAAATTGATATCTTTCCATCAGTTTACTTACAGGCTGAGGCACGAAGGAAGAAGGGGGAGGATCTTAATCTCCGGTTTGTTGTCACAGGCTCCATGAGTCTCTATAATGAAGGGCTATCAAAGCGAAAATATTCTAGAGGAGAAATAATTGAGTTTAAATGGGCTGAAGGAGCACTACCCTTATATTATCGAGAACATCAAGCAGAGGAAATGAGAGTTCTTCACTGAGGTCCCTGATGAATACAGTGAGACGCTTGTGAGGGAATTCGATTCTTCATGTGGTGCATCAAGGAATGCTGATCAGAAAAGAAACAAGGTATTTGCAGAATCGGTTCTAGTTCGAGGGGTCCAAGTGCTATGTGATAAGGGAACCATAAATGATCTGTACTTTAAGGATTGGAGGTTCGGCACAGCTGAATATGAGGCTAAGGTAGCTAACAAAAACAACGAGTGCGCCTGGATTGCCTCTGTCATAGCAAAGGGGAAACCCACCTGGATTGACCCTAAACACAAGATCTACAAGGAGGATCTAACACGGGAGGGTCGATATTGGCTTAGCTTTGTCACATCCCATCTGATGCAATATAGGAATGAAACTGACATCAACATTGAGAAGGCACTCCTCATTGCATGCATCATGACAGGTATAAAGATTGATGTGGGAGAGATCATATTCTGGGAACTGGGAATCAGAGCAAACCAGAAACACACATCTCTTCCTTTCCCATGCTTGATCACAGCTTTCTGCAAAGCCATAAATGGGCCTCCTATGCCGAAGCGTGACAACCCAGAGAAATATCTCAAGGACATTGACATCATACACATCAGTGACGCAGTAGCAAAAGAAACTGCGACCCAAAGAGAGACTCAAGTGCCTCCTCTAGCGACTCAGGAGCTTCAGAGGCCCAACTGCCTGACACTTCTCAGGCCCCAACTACCTCCACAGCTACTCCATAACACACCACTGCACAGCCCCAGGTCCCATTACCAACTCTTTCCAAGCTGGGTCTCCTAGCTCAGCACGTGAATGCTAAGGTGGACCGACTGATAAATGAAATCCCAAATCTCATTCGGCAAGCATTGATCCCTGTCCAATCCTTGGTGAGTGTTCTTCAACAGCAATATAAAACTTAAAGTGAAAGTTGGAAAGGTTAGTACTGTGTATAACTCAAAACTGTTTCCTCAAAGTTGTATATATATAGAGAAACTCAAGCTCCGAAAAGAAATACCTTTATAAAAAATAATAAATTAAGAAAAGAAAAATGGAGTCTTGTAGAAATTGAAGAAACACTTTGAGGTGGTTCAATGTCGTTAACTCGAGGTAAATAAATGCTATGTAGTAAAGAAGCAAAGTTTATGTAGAGTTCAAGAAGGGTAAGCCTCTACGTTCCCAGATATTCACCCAACCCGTCCTGAAGCCTACATTACAACCTGTGAAAAGTCCTAGGTGATCTACAACCAATCATTCCCGAAATAACAACAAGTTAAAATAAGAGCAAGCCTATGAACTGATACTTATAGCATGTAGCTTTTGTTCCGAGTGAAAGAGTGTTTGATTGCATCCCCTGTAAATATGTGTGAGTTGGGGATTTTATTTGTTGTGAGCATGCATGAACTGCAAGGTTTAATAGAAGTTAGGTTCTTGAAGTAGAATGCAAGTGCACTTAGCTGAGAGTAACATTTTGTTAGTTTGATCGAGGCTCACAGTTCACAAGTTGATTAGCCGCTTTGTTAAGTGATAATGGTCTTCCAGGAAGGGTAAATAAATGAAGTTACATGCTTGTTAACTGACAGTCAAAACCATCTACGGTCACTACTGTTTCATGACTTCGGTAAGAGTTTAGGATAGGATAATTTTTGTGCTAGTTGCTTGAGGACAAGCAAAAGTTTAAGTTGGGGGTGTTGATGTGTCGTAGAATTTCGGCACATTTAATAAAAATTACTTAGATTTTAGCTCTTTTTTAATGCATTTGTTCGTTAATTCTTATTAAGTTTGATTTTTTTGTAGTGCAAGAGCTTGAAGACCCAAAGCCACATGGAAAAGAAGTTAAAAAGTCACAAAAGGATGGAAATGCTGCAGATATGCAATGGCATAAATCACATGCGGACCGCATAAATCAAATGTCATTCGCAAGCTGAAGCAGACTTGTTGGCCAAACCAAGAGAAGAAAATGCGGCCCATTATACGGTCGCATAACACTTTTGTGAGTCGCATAATGACTGCATAATTCAAGTAGAAGAAGCTTCTCAACACGATTGCGATGGGATAATATGGTCGCATAAAAGATATGCGGACCGCATAACTGATATGTGGTGGAAGCCTGGAACTGGTGATTTACAAGTTTGCAACATGAAGGGAGGTTATGCGGACCGCATACATGATCTGCGATGGATACGTGGTCGCAGAAGCTGTCTGCAGGGGCAATTTTATCCAATTTTGGTTCCGACTTTTAGCCCACAATAAATAGATTTATTAGAGGTTTTGTGGGTCATCTTGTCTGATAAAGAGACTACAATCAAAGGCATTGAATATTCATTCTTTTTGGAAGCTTTAGAAGAAAGATTCTTGCACTTTTGTAAGCATTATGACTTTAAATATTGCTCTATTTTTGTATTCTAGTATGAGTGGCTAGTTTTAAATACTAAGTTTGTAGACCCTAAATAGGTGGAATAATCATAAAGAGGGAATACTACCCCAACTATTGGAATTGGATACTCATTTAGAAATCATTTGCATATCAAAGGACCTTCCATTAGAAATATATCATATTAACACTGATAGCATTACATTCCATTGAAGAGGACACAACCTTGATTCCGTTAATCGTATTAATTACAATCTTACAAAATTATACTTGTCTTCATTTTACTCAATTACAACACTCTTTTTATCTAACGGAATAGAATTACGATTTAAATTAAGTTTCACACTACTCAAGTAATCTTTTCACACATATTCCCTGTGGGATTCGACCCCAACTTATTTGGGTTATTATATTTGACATCGACTGCTTTACACTATTTATTAAGGTGTAATTTGAGTGTATCACATACCACGAGTCTCCAAGATGGTTCATTACAAAGAAGACATCCAGGGTAATGTCATTCCATTCAAGTGCAAAGCATAGCACATGTGGCATCGAAAGATCATTGTGGAAAAGGATACCATCGAGCCAGATCAGTATCATGCTGACCATGTGTATTTCTACCGATCATGGTTGGTCGATGACATAACAGGAGAAGTCAAGTCGGGTATTGATTTGAGAAATAGGGTCATAGACGGCACTACTGAGGCGCAAGTCAAGTACAGGAGGTTACGCAAAAGGATGTTTGAGTCTGAGGCCACATATTTGGAGCAACACAAAGTGGACATGGAAGAAATCAAAGAATGGAGAGGAATCACTACCAAATCAACAGAGAGGTTGGAGTATTTAGAGCAGGTTTTGATGGAGCTTGAGGGGAAGATGAGGAAAAGGGTCGTGGATTCTCAAAATACAGAGGGCAATGAAGGAGGACATCTAGCAAGGGCATATCTGCTGCTGGACATGCGCGACCTAGGGAAGCTGATCGATGGGGCTAAGAAGGCCAAGCTTGGAGAAGATCCCTCTAGACCGAGTAGATTATAATTGATATTTACTTGTTTTCTAGAGTCATTTTAGAATTCGATTGTAATAAGGCAAATGTCACAAGTAACACTTTATAATTATTGTCGTTTTAGTAAAGAGTTGGTCTATTTATCATATTAATTAAATGACACAATTATCGGCATTAAGTTTCTCCAAATCTATACGGTTAGGCCTACCTCGGGCAAAATGAGGTCCCTCAAATTAGGACGGGAATTTATAATTCCGCAATACATGTTAAATACTGCAAATATTCTTTTAAATCTCCCTACTGACTCATTTACCTTTTTTCTTTTCTTTGTTTTGATTATTCCTATCCTCTAAGGTTAGTTCGTGGATACTGGAATCATCAGCATATCATACCAGATCTAGAGGTCCTCCATCTCTTCCTCCTCCAAGTGATCCTAAAAGCAAGGGAAAGCTAAAATAGATGACATGAGCGGTATCAGGAAAGACAAAGCTACACATACAGAGAATGTTGAGACTTTAGATGGTCGGAGTACTCCGACATAGAATGAACTGTGGTTATAGCAAAAGATACTGGAGTTACAAGGGGAACTTAAGCAGGTCTGTAACTTGGCAAACCTTTCCCTCACCTTGAATGTCCCAGATATCAACCAACAAAATATCCAAAACCCAACACCTCCTCAAAATACACAAAACCAGCACCCGTAAAATCCTCCCGCACCTCACCAGTTCGCCACACCTCCGCAAAATCCTAATCCTCCACCGGTACCAACTCCTTCTCAGCACCAACATTATCCAACCCAGTATCCACAAACTACCACCTGCCATACTCCTCAAAACACACCACAACCTACCCTTGATCCACAGAACTAAACCAATGATCACCACTATACCCAAATCCCTAGAATCCACCAAAATAACCCCCGTAGAAACTCCACCTCACCCTTCACAACAAACCCCATACACACCAGAATCCGTTGCGAAGGACCTGCTCATCAAGAATATGGCGAAGGAACTTAAGAAGGTTACAAGTCGAGTCCAAGGCGTATAAGGGAGTAAAGGCATTAAGGGTCTAAACTATGAAGATTTGTGTATTCAGCCGGACGTAGAACTACCAGAGGGTTACAAACCTCCCAAGTTCGAAATGTTCGACGGAACAGGTGATCCAAAGGAACATCTGAGGACGTATTGCGACAAGCTTGTAGGGGTTGGTAAAAACGAAAGAATCCTCTTGTAGTTATTCATGAGCAGTCTCACTGGAGACGCCCCATCTTGGTATATCAGCCAAAATCCAATGAAGTGAGTTCACTAGCTAAGCATGGCGTCAGATTTCATGGATCGGTTCATATTCAATACTGAGAATGCACCAGATGTCTTCTTTATCCAGAATCTTAAGAACAGCTAACAGAGACTTTCCACGAGTATGCTACTCGGAGGAGATCGGAAGCTGCGAAAATAAGGTCGTCATTAGAAGAAGAGCAAATTAACAAATTCTTTGTCCGAGTCCAGTATCCGCAATATTATGAGAGGTTAATGGTTATTGAAAATCATAAATTCTCTGACATCATCAAATTGGGAGAAAGAATAGAAGAAGGACTTAAAAGTGGGATGGTAACCAACTTCGAGGCATTACAAGCTACCAATAAGGCGTTGCAATCAGAAGGCATATCAAGAAAGAAGTAGGGCCCGTGATAGTAGCCCATGGTCCGAAATCTCCTCTCACATACCAAACACCTACACCCACATATCAGCATTCACCTCCTAGATATCCACAACCCCCCACCGCTTACCATACTTACAATACCCAGCCAGTATATTACCACTCACCGCCAGCCTGCCAAAACTATCAGAAACCCAGATTAAATTTTTACCGCAGACCCGCCAGACAATACACCCCTATTATTAAACCCATCAATCAGTTGTATGAGAGACTGAGAGTTTCCGGTTATGTCACTCTCATTCCTGCTGTTGCTAGGGAAAATTCCTCTCAATGGGTCAATCCAAATAAGACATGTGCCTACCACTCGCGCATGAAGGGTCACACTATTGATGAATGTCGCACTCTGAAGGATAAGATCCAGCCGCTAATTGATACCAAAGTTATACAAGCAAAAGAGGCTACACCTAATGTCCGTAACAATCCCTTTCCGGATCACAGGGGCGAGGGGGTAAATGTGATAAAAACTGATGAAGAATGGGATCCAGAGGGGTCAATTGAGCTCATTCGAGAAGGGGATGATCCTAAGATACCTGCAGTCACTCTCACTCCTATTGTGGTACAGATACAGCCACCAGTCAAAGTTGAAGTAGCCGCACCAACTCCATTCGAAGTTGAAGTAACAACACCTGCAGTTGCGCCTGCTTCGTTTGAAGTAGAATTGACCACATCATTCACTACAAGGTGTTGATTACATGGGGATTTTCCAAGGGATAAGATAAAAAAATCCGCAGGTACTTTGATTTTCTACGGAATTTTCCTACCAAAATAAATCTGTTGGAAAATCTTCATAGGTAATTATTACCTGGGAATTAAAATATCCCAGGTAATCTACTATCCCCGTGTAACTTACTTGCGGATTTATCAGCAAAACATCTCAAAAACTTCGCAATAATATTTTGGCAAAAATTCATTAAGAAAAGGAATTTTTCTTGGGTATTTTTGTAAGAAGAAATTCGCATGTAATTCCCCATGAAAATCCTTAAATAAGTCCGTAAGAAATTTTGAGGTGGAAATTTATGGACTAAAGGGATTTTTGTTGTGTGTATTTCCCCAGCAAAGTTCCCAAGTAATAATTCGTATGTAAATCACCATGTAAGATTTCTAATGAAACAAAAGAATTATTTGAAATTCCCAAGAAAATCCATAAGTGATATTTTCGTAGGAAAATTCGTATATAATATTGGTAAGAAAATCCCCATGTAATTTTATTTTACAGGGAAATTACTGTATAAAATTGACGCGTTTGAAAATATTTTCCCATGAAAATTTGCAAGTAATCTATGCATTTTCAAGATGTTATTTCTAATTTATTCTAGCTTATATTCTTACCATTCAACTATATTATCATAATCATTCAACACACGTCTAATATAATTATAACAAAGAAAAAACATAATTCATAACGTTAATGTAATATGATATAATCCTTAATCAAAAACCAAAATGTCTCAAATGTGAAACTTAGTAGTCTAATGAACATCTCAATCATGATTATAGTCACTTTCATTCGCGTTACCCGGGTTAGTACCACTTTCATTCACATTATCGGAGTCATCATCACTTTCATTCTCAGATCCTTGACTGTCTTCTTGAGATGATAACTCATTTGAAGATGATGCATTGAAATTCACATACTTCTTCAATAAGTCTAATTCTTTCCTCATCTTTTTATTTTTGCACCGCTCTTCTTGCAACTGAGCATATAAGTCAGCATTGGAAGCATGCACATGAGATTTAATTATCTCATCAATTTCTTCTGATAAAGTAGATGTTGAATGCTTATGTGCTTTTACAGATCGACCCAAAGAACCAAGGCCTGCAACCCTTCCTTTTTTCATTCCACTAACAGATTGCACCCAAATGTCCATTTCACTTAATTGGCTTGGTGAATTAGTGTGTCCAACCTCAGTTGATGCACTTTGAGAAGCTGACAGTTCTTGTTTCTTCTTTTCTTTTCAAAACTATTCTCCACCAAAATAAGTTATTTGAGATATTATATAATGCCAATAGAACATCGTTATCAGGAGAAAAAATTAATAAGGACTAGAATTAACTATTGCTCTAAGAATTAGCAACATGCGTTAGGAATGAAACAGCTGAAATAACGCACAAACTAGAATCACATTATTTTATTGAACTCTTTGGCATGGTTGCAGATTTAGCTGGTGGCTGCAGTACGATCTTTATTATTCTCACTGTACTCTACTTTGATGGGCAGTTATTCATAAAGTATTTGTCAAAAATATAAGTATGCTTGTCTGATCTATGGCTCTTGGAGTGTTTTCTAGTAGTGATAATACAAGTAATGATTTCAAACAGAAATATTTGTTTTTCTGCATAAACAAGGACTCAACAAAATCTACTCTCGAACTATTCACTAGTATACAACAACAACAACAACATAGTGTAATCTCACAAGTAGGGATAGATTCACCAGCATGTATAATATTTAAAAGATGCGGAATGGAATTCTAAGATCATATTCCTTGCTTGCATCTTTACAAAGTGTAAGAAAGCTGGTCCACAAAAAAGAAAGAAATGATTGAAAGCAGTGGCTTTTTGATAATATCAGAACAATCTTATCTTCCTTGGTCAAAAAGTACACCTAATTATCCAACAAATCAGGCAGGTAAAATTCACAGCCATCTTGCCCGTGCAATGTTATGACTCTAAGTTTCACAACCATCCTAGTGGTCAGGCAACTCTTAGCAACCATAGTTAGTAATTAAGAATCAGCACAAAGTGTTTAATGACTGTAAGTGTTTTCCTCTAGCTTGTGGTAAGAGTCAATGGTGATGGTTTTTGTCAGATACGATCGGAATGGTGTTCCCTGTCATGAAATAAAATTAGACATACATTCTAAAATGATATTGTCTGTAATAGATATGTTTTTATGTTAATTCATACATAAACTTTAAACCATCGTGGAAAGTCTGTTTCACTTTGTTTATCAATAATATCATCAGTAAAATCATTATAAGTATCTCTCAAGGCTTGCTCATACAAACTTCACCCACCTGCACAAAATATTAGTTTCAACCTAAATATAATTAAGTTTGTCTTAATAATTAAACGAACATAGTGATTCAAATTTACATGAGAAAAGACTTAACCTCATCACAATTTATAAGACCATGCAATTGTGCTGCAGCAGCCTCTTTATCATCTAGCCACCGAATAGTGCCATCCTCATTGCCATAAGTTCGTCCAGAAGGATTAAAGACTGATAGAGTTGATGGAGTTGAATTCTTTTTTATTTCATCATCATTACGACCAACTATATTGTTGCTAGATAGGACATGAGATTTAAAATAATGGGATGCAAAGTACGATATTTCTTGAGCCAAATATGCTTGACATATAGACCCTTCAACTCTAGATTTATTTTTAACAGTCTTCTTAATTTTGTTTAGGAACCTACAATGATTTTTAAGAAATAAATTATGTAATAAAATAAAGATGAAAAATAATAATTTCTTGGAATAAAGTTTTTTACCTTTCAAAATGGATACATCCATCGATATTGAACTGTCCCACAAACCCTTACTTCATAAGGCAAATGAATCAGTAAGTGCTCCATTGAATCAAAAAATTCAAGTGAAAATATTCGCTGCAACTTACACAAGATTAAAGGAATGCTTTGTTCCATTTGTATTAAATGATCTTCCCGTAACACTGTTGAGCATAAGTCTTTAAAAAATAGACTGAGTTCAGTTAATGACTTCCAAATTGATTTTAGAAGTGCACTAAAAGCAACTGGAATAAGACATTGCATAAAAATACGGCAATCATGACTTTTCATTCTAAATAGCTTTAAATGTGGCATATCAACACATCTACTCAAATTGGAAGCATATCCATCAGGCATCTTTCGATCTTTAACCAATTGACATACATCTTTCTTTTGGTCCTTATTTAAGGTAAACTTTGCTTTCGGTTTAATCCCGCAACTGTCCTGTTTCAAATGTAGATCATTTCGACGGCAATATTCTTTCTAGTCCATTCTTGCCTACTAATTATCCCTAGTTTTATCTTTATTGTCCATGACAGTATGAAAAACATTGTCAAAAACATTTTTCTCTCTATGCATTACGTCAAGATTGTTGCGAACTAGATTGGTCTTTCAATATGGCAAATCCCAAAAAATACTTTTATTGGTCCAATTATGAGATTTTCCATAACCATAGAATTTGCGTGGACCCGGTTCAGTGATCTTAGGAAACCCTCTAACTTTTTCCCACACCTGATCCCCGGTTAACCTAGGAGGGGGTCTAGACTTCTCTTCTTTTCCTTTGTAGAAAACATTCTTGTTTTTTCTAAAATCATGATTGAGAGGCAAGAATTGGCGGTTACAATTAAACCACGTAACTTTCCTTCCATATTTCGAAGTAAAAGCTTTTGATTGTTCCGTGCAAAGTGGGCATGCTAATTTACCAGTTGTACTCCACCCTGATAGCATGCCATAAGTAGGAAAATCATTAATTGTCCGCATCAATGCTGCTCGCATGAGAAAAATTTGCTTCTTTGACACATTATAAGTTAGTACATCATCCGTCCATAATTGTTGCAGCTCATCTATTAATGGTTGAAGATACGCATCAATTTTTGCCTTGGGATTATGTGGACCTAGAATGATCAATGTTAAGAACATGTAAGGGGCAGTCATACAAAGATCAGGAGGAAGACTGTAGGGAGTAACAATCACCGTTCAACAAGAGTTGGCGGTGCTGGCTGACTATAAGGTGTAAATCCATCAACACAAAGACCAAGTGTAATATTTCTAGGCTCTATAGCAAAGTCTGGATAGGTTCGATCAAAGTGTTTACATGCTTCTCCATCCGATGGGTGGTACAACACACCTTCTTCCCTACGATTTTCATAGTGCCACTTCATTGGCTTCGCAGATTTTCTCGAAGCGACAGTCGTTGAAGCCTAGGAATAAGCGGCAGGTAATGCATTCTCTTCTGAGGAACCTTTTTATTACCCTACTTGCGCTATCACGACCCAAAAATCTCAAGTCATGATGACACCTAACTTGACTCGCTAGGTAAGTCAATTAACAAAAGAAAATAACCACATAAACTTATAGAAAATTTATTTAGGATTTACTAGAACTTTTACAAATTTACCCAAGAACTGGTAGTACAAATCACGAGCTTCTAAGACTTAGAATATACAAAGCTGGTATGAATAAGTACACGTTCTGTTTGAAAACTACATGAACAGACTAATAATGTCTAAAACTAGTAAGGACAAGTGGCAGCTTCTATACAGGATACACGAAAATCTTTCAGGGTCAGCCCCAGCTTCTTCAGCAGCTCCGCTCCAATAGTCTGCACAGAGTGTGCAGAAGTGCAGTATCAGTACAACCGACGCCTTGTACTGGTAAGTATCTTGACTAACCCCGTCGAAGTAGTGACGAGATTTTTAGTTAAAAGATAATCATTAATAAACATTATAATATAAACTAGCAATAAGACTAAAAGACAGAACAATATAATAGAGTACATAATGCGACTGTAACAGGAAATAAAAGAGTATCAGAAAGAATCACAATCTAACAGTTTCCAACATCTCAACCGGCCCTTTCCTTAGAAACGAAAGTCCGTGAACCACAACAATCACCTCATATACTTTCATAGTGTGATAAAGTACTCAAGACATCAAGTCTAACGGCATGGCAACACCCTTCGTGCATTTATCTCATCCTAGCCATATATGCGTAAAACAGTACCAACCAAATGATAGAAATACCGACAATAGAAATGACAAGGAAGGGAATATGCAAGCAGTAGTAATAAATGAGAATGTACAGAAAAATATCAGTAATAGCCTAAGCAGAGAGCACTGAGGTAATGACCAAAATTAGGGAAAAACGGGTTACGATTTCAATTAACTAGCATGATGGAGGCCTAAGTACAAATATATCAACCAAAAATGAAACACATGATCTCCACATTTTAACAAGGACATGTAGGACTAACATGGAGGAAGGCTTACACTAAGGTGTGACCGAATATATACAACATGAGTATAATTATAAAAGCAAGAAATATGCATGGGATATGCAAGTTAAGCAAAGGCATGGACAACACAACAACAATTGAGATAGAGGTTAAGTACGGAACAATAACAACATATCACACAAAATATATAATGGCGACAATGACAACTCAGGGTAAAGGCGGAAATGTATACACGGAAAACAGATATCACATCATAATGCATGTCTCTTATCCTTACCTGCACGGAAACACCCTTCTTGTCACGACCTCACAATATAAAAAACTTAACAATATAAATGAAATGGCACGGCATCACCTTTCGTGCTTTTACTCTCAATAATATGGCACGACATCACCCTTCATGCTTTACGCTCTTCCTCACATGATAATGAATATAAACAATGGTCCAGCATCACCATTCGTGCTTTACACTCTTCCTTACATGATTATGAATATAGACAATGGCACGGCGCATCGCCTTTCGTGCTTTATATTCTTCCTCACATGATAACGAATATAAACAATGACATGGCATCACCCTTCATGCTTTACATTTTTGCTCACATTATAATGAATATAAACAATGGCACGGCATCCCCCTTCGTGCTTTACACTCTTCCTCATATGATAATGAATATAAACAATGACACGACATCACTCTTCGTGCTTTACACTCTTCTTCACTAAGCATATAAATATCAATAAAATGGCAAGGTAGTAAGTATACATATAATATCAAGGAGAGTGTTCAACGAATATTCCAAACAAAGTTCTCAATCACTGCTTTACAAGCCAACAATGTTTCAATGAACCCTCATGGGCCATATAATTCAAGTACTTCCACAAATCTCACAATCTATTAGCAACACAGGTATAGAATCCAGCATCTAAGAATATCGGTCGTAGCAATGTAGTAGTGATCACGCATAGAGATGACCAAACTAGACACACCAATGTATTTCTAAAATTCTATCAAATTTGATCAAGTTATCTTAGGTTAGGTCCTTATTTCTAATATTTTATACGACGTTCTTAATATCTTTAAATCAAGCGAAGCAAGGAAGTTACGTAATTCTATAAAACACAATTATAACATCATCTACCTCGAGCATGATTAACCCCGGCACATGCATATATACTCGTTACCTCATATATGTATCACCCCCGCATGTAGCAAATAGAAGGAAAAATTCCCTCAATAAAGTTACGCAAAACACTTACCTTGATTCGGCTAACTCAACACTCAACTTAGCCTTTTCCTCTACAAATTCGTCTCGGCTCGACTCAATCTAGCCAATGACGACTTGAATATATCACACAATGTAAGAGAAAATAATTTCAATTAATAAAGTTGTAATTTTTATTCAATTTCTAAAAAGTGTTTGTCAACACCCGGACCCGCCTGGTCCAAACTCGAAATTCGGACCAAAATCCGATTACCCATTCACCCCTAGCCCGGATTTATAATTGGTTTTGGAATCCGACCTCAATTTGAGGTCTAAATCTCCAATTTATCAAATCCCTAGTTTCTACCCAAAAAACCCCAATTTCACCATGAAAACTTAGATATTTGGTTGAGTCTTATGAAAATATAGTAAAAGATTGAACGAAATTAGTTTAAGACCACTTACCAATGATTTGGGGAAGAAAAGTTCTTTGGAAAATCGCCTCTTGTGGTTTAGGTTTTGAAAATTTGGGAAATAAATCAAAAATTCCGTCTAAGTCATCTTTTTTTCAACTGCAGATATCGCAGTTGCGGAGGAACAGTGTTTTTGTAATTGCCATAAATTGTTCGCAATTTCGGATGAACAGTGTCGCACCAGAAACTAGCAAAACCCAAACTTCTCTGAAATAATCTGGAACCACCCCGAAACTCATCCGGAACCTCCTGTACACAAACCATATATGAATCTCAATCATAAAACACTCTACGAACCTGCTCGCGCACTCAAAACACTGAAAAGAGGTCGTCTTAACCCGATATTAACCATGGTCAAACTCTCAAATTTCTTAACTTTGCTAGTCTCTCAACCAATGATCCAAAATACACCCAAGCCCCTCGGGGCTCCAAATCAAAACTGCACACCAGTCTAAAAACATCATACGAACTTGCTCGCGCGATCAAATCGCCAAAATAACACCTAGAACTATGAATTGAACACCAAATCAAATGAAATTTTTAGGAAAGCTTTGAAATCTCTATTTTAGCACCAGACGTCCGAATCACGTCAAACCGACTCCGTTTTCCACCAAATTTCACAGATAATTCAAAAATATTATATTAGACCTGTACCGAACTCCAAAACCAAAATACGAACCCGGTATCAACAATGCCAAAAATCCAATCAATTCTTAAAAACAATAGATTATTTAGACTTTTTATTTTTCAATAAAAATTCATAACTCAAGCTAGGAACCTCGGAATTTGATTTCGGGCATATGCCCAGATCCCATATTTCAATACAGATCCATCAGGACCGTCAAAATATGAGTCCATCAGTTTACTCAAAACGTTAACCGAAGTCAACTAAAATTAACTTTTTTAGGGAAAAAATCTTATTTTTTATCAACTTTTTTTTCTAGCATATAAGCCTCCCGAGTCAACCCGGATTGTGCACTCAAATTGAGAAAGTCTAGAATGAGGCTCTAAAGGCTTCGAAACAAAGAGTTTGGTTCTAAATCACCGAGCGAAGTGCAGATACTCAAAACGACTAGTCGGGTTGTTACATGCGCACACAATCTTTGTAACGAGGTTCTTTACAAAACTTACATTCTGTCATCTCAGTATCAGCCTCGTAATACAACATACATCTATTAACACAACAATCAATTTTTCGACTAGTTAGACCAAGTCCTGAAACTAGTTTTTTCGCATGGTAGTAATCCAGAGGTATCTTATTATCGGGAAGACTTGTATCCTTCATTAGTTGCGCCATTGCATTAAAACCTTGGGACATATTGTACTCAGATTTAATACTCATCATTCTAACAGTTATAGACAACTCAAAATATTTACATCCAAGCCATAAAGGTTGTTGAGCCGAATTCAACATTTTGTAAAACCTAGTAGCATCCATATTCGGAGACTCTTCTATATTGGGTTCAACTTGATGCCCAAATTCATCGCCAGCAACATCATAAATCATACTTTTATATCTATTTACATGTTCATAGTCTTTCCCTAGAATATTACTTTGACTGTTTGAAGGTATGTCAAAGTTATACCCTTGATGACTACTCGAAGCACCTGAATATATATGTTCATTCAAATTAATTGGAGGTGCTTCCTCTCCATGCAATGTCCGATACCAATATCCTAGTGTGAACCCTTTCTGAAAAACATGCACAATAACTTCATCACGTTTCAGGTGTTTCATATTTTTACAACGCTTATAAGGGCACCTTATGACTCCATCGGACAAGTACTTAGGTTGACTACAAGAAAATTTAATAAACTCATCCATGACACTTATAAATTCATCTGTATACCCGCACGACGGGGAATAAGTCTATTTTCCATCCATTTTCGGTGCTTGGGAATTTTCATTTTCTGAATCAAAAGATAAATATATTTAAAAACATAGATAATAGCATCTAGGCACTAGACATAAAGCAGTTAGTGTTGGAATTCCTTGCTGCCCAAAAATTAATCTATAGCAAAATTGTGCAGTACAAACAAAATAACTCCTCAAATAAATCATCTTAGTTTTGCATATGAGACAATAATCTTCTTATTAGGAAACAAGAGTTCACTAAAATCTCTACAATCAATCTCCGAGTCCACACTACCAGATCAAATAAAAAAGAATCACAGAATGCATTCCATAAATTCAACTAAAACAAGACATCATGACCAAATAAATAAATAGATATCTTAACTTACTCATTTTATTCGAGTCTTAGATGTTTAGTTCTTCAAATATATGTTAGTTTATATTGACAAAGAAATGTAGATGTCCTGGCAAAAACTTAATTTGAACAACAAAGAAGAAAAATCAGAATGTAAGTTCCATCACTTGCTTTTGAGGTCGTTGGTGTTCTAAGACACATAGTAACACTAATATAAAAATTTTGAAGCACCAATAGGCTTTGCTGCACTTAACACTTCAATTAACACTAAAATATCACCACAATTCAAGTTTGCTTCTTCTAACATTTATTTAACCAATAAGAAAAAAGCATACATATCTAACATATCATTCGAAAATTAATCAAAATAGTGTCATATGGTACCCTCCAGATTGCATATCAATTAAAATATGGCTAACAAGATCCCAACACCTGATCTCAGAATTGATGATGAATTACCGTAAATTATGCATCTTTTGAAAACTAAAGTTTGTCAAATTTAATACAAAAAATTTCAGTCTTTTCTTTTGTAAATCAGAAATTTCCATCCCTAAATATATATAAAAAATCTAGGGTGGTTAAAAAACCTAGAAACTCATATTCACTTAGCCAAAGAATGGGATGAACAAAACAAAGAGGATTGCCCAAAGATGTAACTGAACATCAAAATAAAAAAGACAATTAACTTAAAACTATGATTGCAAAAAAGATTTAGAAGAAATAAACATAAAGGAGTCTTTAAATTTTTATAACAAAAGAGAACATCATTAGATAAAGAGTTAGAGAAATGGAGACTTATGGGTAGTTAGAAGAATTGGGAAGAAGGAATTGAGGCGATGGAGCTTAGCGGGAGGAGGCGCAGAGAGCAAAACCGGTGAAAGCCAAAAGTTTTGAAGCCAAAGGTTTGCCGTCTTCTCTTAATTCATTAATTCCTGACCTAGCTTTGAAGCCAAAGTTTTGATTCTTTTCCTTTTACTATGGCGCTTAAGTTTTTTTTTTTTTTCAATTGCAAAAAAAAATATTTTTATTATCTTGGAATTAAATTATGAATAATTTTTTCAAAAGTTTAGATCATAACCATTAAATTTGTAAAAAAAATTTAAAGATTACTTTTTAAATTTTATTTATGACCATCTATGTCAATTTAACATAAAAAAGATAATTTATATTTCTTAGAAAAAAAATTAAATTGTTTGAATAAAAAAAATTATCCCGAAATAATGAATTTTTTTGTCAATTTAATGTAAATCCAGACAAAAATAAAAAAAAATGTGTGGGAATGTCATATGACACTATTTTGATTAATTTCGACTGATATATTAGATATGTATGTTCTATTTTTCAAAAATATTACTTTTTCAACATAACTAAGTCATTCCAAACTTCTTCCCACTTTGTAGACTCTGAAAAATCAAATTGAAATGTTTCTTAAATTTGTGTGTACCAAATGATTTTCTCGAAATCGTTACGTTTATGCAATGGCTATCTTCCTCACATTCATTAACTAAACAATGATGAGAATTTATCGTCCATAATACTTAATATGATCTAGCTAAGGTCATGTAAAAAAGATATTGGGGACACAAAAAATATGCACATAGAATAAACCTATACACTTTTGTCTGCGATCGAACTTCTTCAATATGATAATTGTCTTCAATATGAAAATATTTGCAACTGAAACCCGAACAATTAATCCCCAGGTATTTTCCTAGGTACATAAATCCCCTGGTAATTATTTCCAATGTAAAACCGTAGAAAAAATAGCCCAAGGTAATTCCCCAAGAAAACTAAATCCCCAAGTACATTCCCATGAAAATATCCGCAGCGAACTCAGCATGACAGTTACCTGGGGAATTTTATGCCAACTCACAAACAAAAAAAAAAAAATTTACCTGTGAATTCACCTACAGATAGATGACTTGCCGATTATCTCTCCATGTAATTACCCAGGTAATGTATTTGCGCCTAATGGCGCCAAAACTACCTGCAAATTTATCGGGGGAAATTAAATATAATATTTTACAATTTAAGAATTTTAAATTTCGGCAAGAAAATCTGCATGTATATATGGGGATTTCATCCCCGTGTAATCCGCCTTTTTCTAGTAATGATTCACTGTGACGGTAGCACCCGCACCATTCTTTAATTCCAATATCGTACCTTGGGACTACACTGCAGAAGCGAGAAGGAAGGGAAAAGGGAAAATGGAAGAAATTGGTGCAACACATGGGATGACCAGAACTGGTAGAGTTTACACGCCTGAGCATCTAGGGGGAACAAGTAAAGAAGCTGTTTCCAAATAGCCTATCATTGAAACCAGCCCAGATGATCTTTGGAGAAAGGTGCAAGCAAGGGAGTACTCTATAGTGGACCATTTGAACAAAACCCCTGCTCAGATATCTATTCTATCATTACTGCAGAATTCTAAAGCACATAGGAACACATTGATGAAGGTATTGAACGAGGCTTTTGTGCCCAACAATATTACTAGTAGAGAAATGGCTAATATGGTAGGACAAGTATTGGAAAGCCATAAGATCAACTTCCATGAAGATGAATTACCGCCGGAAAGGTTAAGTCACAACAGGGCGCTGCATATCACGGTACAGTGTGAAGAAAAATTCATTTCCAGGGCATTGATAGATGGAGGTTCAAGTCTCAACATTTGTCCATTGACGACTTTGAAGAGATTGGATAAAGTTTTGCATGAGATACGAGCAGGAACTATGAACGTAAAAGCGTTCGATGGATCTCAAAGGGCCACGATCGGAGAAACCAACCTTCGCTTACAAATGGGCCCAACTTGATTTGATGTTGAATTCCAAGTGCTCGACATATCCGCCTCATACAATTTACTATTAGGACGACCTTGGATACACGTCGTTGGGGCTGTAGTATCCACTCTACATCAGGCTGTGAAGTTCAAATGGAACCATCATTCATAGAGACGGGAGTAACCTCATTTACATAAATCAGACTGTACAGGTCGTGGAGAATAAAAGAAATTTGGGTGGAGAGACATACCATCGCATTGAGCATGTTAATGCAATTGAGAAAAACAAATGGTGGAATAGCAAAATAGAGAGCATATTGGCATGGGCAGGATATGAACCTGGCAAAGGGCTCGGAAAGAGTCTCCAGGGTATTGCCAAACGAATACAGTTAAAGCGTCATGCTATAACCTTTGGACTGGGATATCAGTACACTTGGCATAACTATCAAAACTGGTCGCCACTATGGCGCGGTCCTTATTACCTTCTCGAGCAACCGGTACCACATTTGAGCCGATCCTTCGATCAGGCTGATATGATGTGGGGATCTAAAGAAGATGAAGTGTTAGCTGGTTTGAGAAATCTATTCTTAAAAGATGAAGACATGGACTACAGTATAATAGTTGAGGAGGAGGAAGAGGAAGGCCTCGTCATCCAGACAGTGGAGAAGGGAGTTGTTCTCAGGAACTGGACAACCACACCATCAAGGGCCCGCCGAGTCCTGGGGTAGCCTGGTTGCTAGTATCATTTATTTCGAAAACATTCCTTTTGAGCATTTTAAAAACAGTTACAGTATTTTATTTTGGAAACTTTTGTTTGGATCATTAAAATCGCTTTTTGTTTGACAATTTGATATTTATCAATGGCTTGTTATTTTATTATTTATTACTATTATCTATATTTTCTATCTACATCATTACTATTTCTTATCTTGATGAACCAACAACTATGACATGTAATGAGACAACACACATAAGGATAGTGACTCGGAAGATATAGAAGAAGAAGATGTAATACCTGAGGAAATTGTCAGAGAAGTTGATAATTTTGAGAATAAACCTAAGTCCAACCTTGACGAGACTGAGATAGTAAACTTGGGAGACTCTGAAACAGTCAAAGAAACTTTCAAAGCATTCACTTGTCACCATCAGAAAAAGAGGAGTACACTTGTTTCCTAATAGAATATGAAGACATTTTCGCATGGTCGTATGATGATATGACTGGGTTGATCACCTCCATAGTGGCTCATAAGCTACCCACCAATCCAATGTGACTACCGGTAAAACAAAAGCTCAGAATGCTCAAGCCAGATATGAGTCTGAAAATCAAAGAGGAAGTCACCAAGCAGATCAAAGCTAAGGTTCTCACAGTGGTTGAATATCCGACTTGGTTGGCCAACATTGTGCCGGTTCTGAAGAAGGATGGAAAAGTCAGGGTGTGTGTCGAATATCGGGACCTAAACAGAGCAAGTCCCAAAGATGATATCCCACTACCAAACATACACATATTGATCGACAACTGCGCCAAGCATGAACTCCAATCCTTTGTGGATTGCTTCGCGGGTTATCATCAGATCTGGATGGATGAAGAGATGCTGAGAAACAAATTTTATTACGAAGAATGATGGGGCCACTTATATGAGAGCCATGACAATTATTTTCCACGACATGACACACAAGGAGATAGAAGTATACGTGGATGATGTCACATCAAATCCAAGAAGGGTACAGATTATATAGCGGATTTGAGAAAGTTCTTTGATCGACTTCGAAGGTATAATCAGAAACTGAATCTCGCAAAATGTGCCTTTGAAGTTCCTGCTGGAAAGTTGTTAGGATTCATCGTTAGCCGTCGAGGAATTGAGCTAGATTCATCAAAGGTCAAGGCTATCCAGGATCTGCCATCACCAAAGAACAAGAAAGACGTAATGAGTTTCTTGGGGCGTCTTAATTACATTAGCCACTTCATAGCACAATCAACTGTAATGTGTGAGCCAATTTTCAAAATGCTGAAGAAGGATGCCGCAACCAGTTGGATTGAAGACTGCCAAATACCTTTTGACAAAATCAAAGAATACTTGTCCACACCCCTAGTCCTAGTCCCACCAGAGCCTGGTAGACCACTGCTGCTCTACCTCTCCGTATTAGATGGGGCTTTCAGTTGTATCTTGGGAACACATGACGAGACGAGAAGGAAAGAACATGCCATATATTATTTGAGTAAGAAGTTCACACCCTACGAAGCACGGTATTCTTTGTTGGAACACACTTTTTGTGCTCTGACATGGATAACTCACAAACTAAGGCACTACTTTTGTGCCTATACCACATATCTCATATCAAGGATGGATCCCTTGAAGTACATCTTCCAGAAGCCCATGCCTACAGGGAAGCTAGAAAAATGGCAGATATTGTTGAGTGAATTCGACATCGTCTATGTGACTCAGAAGGCGGCTGAGGGACAAGCATTAGCGGATCATCTTGCGGAAAATCCTGCAGGAGGAGAATACGAACCACTAAAAACATATTTTCCTAATGAAGAAGTATCATTGTAGGAGAAGATATCGCTGAAGCCTACGACGGTTGGATAATGTTTTTCGATGGAGCCGTAAATTTTAAAGGAGTGGGTATTGGAGCCGTTTTGGTATCAGAGACAGGTCAACATTATCCGGTTTCCATGAAACTTAGATTTTTGTGCACCAATAATATGGCAGAATATGAGGCTTGCATATTAGGGCTTAATTTGGTCGTTGACATGAATATCCAGGAATTACTGGTAATTGGTGATTCAGATCTTCTGGTAAATCAGGTGCAGGGAGAATGGGCTACAAAGAATACCGAGATATTACCATATATATATATATACCATACAAGAGATGATGAAGAGTTTCAAGAAAATAGAATTCAGATATGTCCCGAGAATCCAGAATGAGTTCGCAGACACATTAGCCACTTTATCCTCCATAATCAACGAGAATTTCAACGACCCCGTTCCGGTAAGGATCCATAATCAGCCAGCTTATTGGGCTCATGTTGAAGAAGAAACAGACGGAAATCCATGGTTACATGATATCAAGGAGTACTTGGCAAAAGGAGAGTACCCAGAGCATGCAAATCATACACAGAAACGCACGCTCTAGAGATTGTCCAACCATTTCTTCCAAAGTGGAGGAATTTTGTATAGAAGGACTCTAGACCTACGGCTATTACGGTATTTTGATGCCAAGGAAGCTTCCAAACTGCTTGAGGAGATACACGCTGGGACTTACGGACCACATATGAATGATTTCGTTTTATCCAAGAAGATACTTAGAGCAAGATATTTTTAGATGACTATGGAAACAGACTGCATCAGGTATGTCCAGAAATGTCATCAGTGCCAGATACACACAGATATGATACGGGTGCCTCCAAATGAGCTCAATGCAACAAGTGCACCTTGGCCTTTTGCCGCCTGGGGAATGGATGTCATTGGACCAGTCGAACCCACCACTTCAAACGGGCACAGGTTCATTCTAGTGGCCATAGACTACTTTACAAAATGGGTTGAAGCTGCATCTTACAAAGTTGTAACCAAGAAAGTAGTCGCATATTTTGTCATAGATCGTATTGTTTGCAGATTCGGGGTGCCGGAGTCCATCATCACTGACAATGCCGCCAATCTCAACAATGACCTAATGAAAGCTATGTGCGAGACCTTCAAAATCAAGCTCAAGAATTCCACAGCATACCGGCCCCAAATGAATGGAGCAGTGGAGGCCGCCAACAAGAACATCAAAAAGATATTGAGGAAGATGGTAGAAAATCACAAGCAATGGCACAAGAAGTTACCATTTTCTTTATTGGGATATTGTACAACAGTCCGTACATCAATCGGGGCAACTCCTTATTTTCTAGTCTACGGTACTAAAGCTGTCATTCCTGCCGAGGTAGAAATTCCTTCCTTGAGAATTATACAAGAAGCTGAACTCAGTGATGTAGAGTGGTAACGAGCCTCTATGAACAATTAGCTCTCACTGACGGGAAAAGAATGAATGCAGTGTGTCATGGTCAACTTTATCAGAACAGAATGTCCAGAGCTTTCAACAAAATGGTCAAACCTAGACAGTTTGCACCAGGGTAGCTGGTGCTGAAATAAATCTTTCCACATCAAGATGAAGCCAAATGAAAGTTCTCACCCAACTGGAAAGGACCCTACATGGTTCCCCATAAAACTCACGATTTTCCTTTGGATGCAGGAACAAGGAATAGCCGCAAATACTTGCGCACCTTAGAATCACTAATGACAAAGCTTCCAGGTGAAAACATATCCCCAGATAAGAAATACTTTGTTCCTACTTATTATTTGTTCATTGCATGAGATTAAGCACAGTCTCCATCATGCATGAGGCTAAGCCCTACGTCCTCAATTGCATAAGGCTAAGCTCTGCCTTCCCCTTGCATGAGACTAAGATCTGTCTCCATCTTGCATGAGGCTAAGCCCTGCCTCCTTAATTGCATAAGGCTAATCCCTGCCTTCCTCTTGCATGAGATTAAGCACTGTCTCCATCTCGCATGAGGATAAGCCCTACCTTCCCCTTACATGAGACTAAGCACTGTCTCCATCTTTCATGAGGCTAAGCCCTGCCTCCTTAATTGCATAAGCCTAAGCCCTGCCTTCCCCTTGCATGAGACTAAGCTTTGTCTCCAACTTTGCATGAGGTTAAGCCCTGCCTCCTTAATTGTATAAGGCTAAGCCCTACCTTCCCCTTGCATGAGACTAAGCTTTGTCTCCAACTTTGCATGAGGCTAAGCCTTGCCTCCTTAATTACATAAGGCTAAGCTCTGCCTTCCCCTTGCATCAGACTAAGCACTGTGATGCGTGGCTAGAATTCATGGTTTAACACATTATATGCCTTACATTTTATGTGCGTCAATGATAAAAATACACTTTGTATGTGCATAATGGAGTCTCTTTCATGTGTAGGTGAATTGGAGATGGAAGCCGAGCTAAATGGATGCATAAATGTCGAAAATACGCTCAGGAGGCAAAGAGGAGTGCACCGGGCTATAGCCGGGCGTTTGAGCCTTAAGGCCAGGCCTGGCCTGGCTTTATCCAGGCGTTTAAGCCTTAAGTCCAGGCCTGGCCTGGCGTTATCCAGGCATTTGAGCCTTAAGGACAGGCATGGCCTGGATTTATCCAGGCGTTTGGGCCATAAAGTCAGGTCCCTAGTCTGGTCCAATCCGAGTTTTGAAGATTTTAAGTGGTTCCTGGTTTGAATAGAAGTCTCCTACACGTTCAGGGTTTGTCCCAAACATATAAATAGACCCAAAAACACAACTTGGAGTAGGATATGCCATTAGAGACAAGAGACGCCTGTGGAACACTACTTAGAGAAGCAAAACATTGATTTTTACAGCTTTTATTCATTACTTTGTAGTTTAATTATGCAAGTTATTTTGGGTTTGATTATTATGAACATGTTTAACTAATTTCTTTACTCTAGGGTTTTGGTGGAACCCGTTGGGGGATGAACTTATTATGATATTAATATAGCTTTGATTGGTTGATTAAACTCTATTTCTTCAACTATGTTCTTGTTTTAGTTGATTGAAAGGGCCCTCAATTAGATGTTCCTATTTATTATGTATCTACTTGAGAGCGACAGCATATTTAGGTAGTTGTTGAACAACACCACTCCCAGAGTATAGACGAGAGTCATAACCGAGGGTTTAGAGGTTGGATTAGAGATAACGATACCTCGGGTGCAATCTAAAGTGAACTGTAATGCAATCTAGCTAGCGTAACTTGAGAGAGTGCGTCTAGTAAATTATCATAATTACTTGAGAGAGATTTATGGTAGATAGAGTGTTCATGATTGATAGAGACAACTAATCAAACTATATGAAGTATCCGAGAAGGAAGTTCACCGACGGGGGAAACCATAACCTTAGACCTTTATTACAATTGTTTACACCTTATTGTAGTTAATATTTAGTTTTAATATTTTCATTCAGTTGTAATAGTTCAAACAACACCAAGTGAAATTTTAGTATTCTGACAGCTTGCTTGATACGTTAACTCCCCGTGGGATCGACTCTGGGCATAATACCCCGGATTATATTTGCAACGCCCGCTTAGTCTTTTATTAGACATAGTTGAGCGTGATCACACTGTCCCCATCTTGCATGAGGCTAATCCCTGCCTCCTCAACTGCATAAGGCTAAGCCCTGCCTTCCCCCGCACGAGACTAAGCTTTGTCTCCGTTCCTGCATGAGACTAAGGACTATCTCTCCTTAATTGCATGAAGGCTAAGCTCTGCCTTCCCCTTGCATAAGACTAAACATTTTCTCCACTCCTTGCATGAGTATAAGCCCTGTCTCTCCTTAATTGCATAAGGCTAAGAACTGCCTTCCCGTCGCACGAGACTAAGCATTGTCTCCATTCCTGCATGAGACAAAGCACAGTCTCTCCTTGCATAACCACAAATGCTGCGCTATTCTAAAACCTTGCACTATTCTCTACCTCGGGCTAAGCTCTTCCCCGATCTTACACAAAGTTCTACTTGTCTCATTTCAAGAATCATGTCTTTGCATCTCATAGGCTGAAATATCACCATTTTGTCCAAAGGCGTCACAGTACGAAGGCATCATCCTCATAGCCGAAAGACAGCATGCCATGGCCTGAGGATCTCTCAATACTGCACATCATTATTCAAAGGCGTCATAGTTCAAAGGTACCATTCTCATAGCCCGAGAACATCATTTCAAGGCCTGCGAATCCTTTACCGCACAATTCATGGCCCAGGACATCATGGTGTGAGGACACCATCCTCATCGTCCAAAGAAAACTCTCATGGTCCAAAGGGAATCTGCATCATGTTTAATTTCTCGCAGTAATCAATATATATATTGTGCATACATCGTGTTTGAGTTTAAGGTGGTCCAACAAGTAACCGTTCTCCTAACGGGAGCAATCTTCGCTCCGATTTCCATTCAAGGTTCATATCCTCCAATTATTTCAAATGTATCCAACCACTGTCCATCACCCATCTGATAACCATTCAAATATCCATAACCATTCTCATATACATCCATTTACAATCTCGATATCGTCCTGTCCAGAAAAGCCTGTCCGTTGGATCTAGAACTACACATGGCCTGATTCCTATAAAACCAGGGATATGTATGCAACTCAAAAACCAGGGTTCTACCTATATTTTCAAAAATCACCCCATTTGGTCAAAATCGGTCATCATTTCTTTACCCGACAACTCTTTCATCCTTTCCGGGTAAAGACGGGTAACTGTTGATACCCAATATTTCCCTAACATTTTAATATATATACACACACACACATCATCATCATCATCATTTAGTTTATAAGCATACACAAGCATTTTTCATAATTTTTCCATAATTTTTAAAGGCTTTAAATCAATTTATTTTTGCACTTTATTGTATAAATATCCAATAATTACCCTCCAAATTACTTTTTATGATGATTTAATCATCTAAACTTATCATTTATACCAATATGAGGTGTTAAATATTTTTCAGTACATTTCTTATTATTACATTTGCATTTTTAAGGCTAAATTGCACATTTTGCAACAGTAGCCCATATGCTTGTATAATTACGTTATTTATGCAGAAAATGATTTTTTGTATTTTTATAATGTTAAATAATTGTTTTTAATAATTTTAGTAGACAAATGATATTTTTGTTATTTATTAATTATTTTTAAATTATTTATTTGTTAAATAGTGGGTATTTAATCTGACCCTAAATTCCTCCTAATTCCGGACCTAAACTACCCAGACCTTGGCCCAATAACCCCATCCCAATCCTAAGAGACCCAACCTTGTCTAAAACTGATCCAACCCCTTCTCAAATCCCAGCCGTTGATCAAAATGATCAATGACTCACAAACGCCTCCCCCTTTCCTTATATCCCCTTACCCTAAGCCCTAATTACCATTTCCACTTCAGCCGCCGTCTTCAAACACCCCTCCCCCTCACAGAAACCCAAGCCGCTTCTCAGAAAATCTCTCCAAATCCGCCTCAACCATGGATTTTTCCATGATTTTCTTACATTTTGTGTATTATATCGCCATCTCTATGATTCTGTTTTACCTCCTAGTACTGACCTAAACATGGCAAGTACTACATCTCAGATTTCAACCATTCACTTTTGACTACTTGCATTTGGACATGTGTCTCGCCCATATACTTCACAACCATGGCTATATGGGTCCGATTAGCCGAGATTTCGATCAATCTTTGACTTTTGTCAACTAGGGTTTGAATTCCCCTTTGTTTCTTACCGATTCTTAACTGATACTTTTCCTTTTGTGTGTTTGACTACTCTTTTTCCATATGTTTCCCTATTTTATGCTTTATTCTGTGCCTTTTAACTCTAAACGATTTTTGGTATTTTTGGTATTATTTATGTGTTTCCCTGTTGATTTACTGAGCTTTTTGATTTATGCCCTAAAACTATTTCTAATTGTATCTGGAATATTTTATTTCTCTCTTATTCGCATCTGAAGAATTTGTTTTCCATGTTTATGTGTTCAATTTCTACACTATATAACCCACCCCCCGTTCCCCTTAATGATTTCATAACTCAGTCTTATTTACTCCGTTTTGATGCATAAAATGAATCTTTGGGCTGAGCACCCTGTTTTATTGATAGCCCGAGTGGCTTTAGAGGTTTCTGACTGAGTGAGGTTGAGGGCCTGTGTTGTGAGGATATCATGACTGGGTTGCGCACCGCAGCATGCTGTACTGATTTATGATATATAAGAGGTCGATGGCCTGATTGATTATGCCACGAGATGGCTTGTTATAGCGCTTGGGCTGTAGGAGCCCCTCCGGAGTCTGTACACCCCCGGTGAGAGTGATATGATGTTCCTCGAGGGGATGTTCTTGATTCATATTGTGCCCGAGGGGCTGATTACGAGTTATTGTGAGGTTGCCCGAGGGGCTGATTCTGAGTGATGTTATACTCGAGGGGCAGTCTATGATACATGTTTTTCCCGAGGGGCTATTTATGATTTTTATCACTTTTACTCTAAACTTCATTGAAATTCTTTTGAACTATTGGAAAAATCCCTTCAAATGATTTTTACTGAAATTTGGTTTTTAAGCTAGAGGATTTGACTTATATACTGTTGTGAAGGCATGTTGTGCTTACTGTGATTTCATGACGTGGATTTATGTGTTTCTTATTGCTCATTATTTATTTACATTTGTTACTTACTGAGTTGGCGTACTCACATTACTCCCTGCACCTTGTGTGCAGATCCAGGGGTTTCTGGATGTGATAGCGAGCGCTGATTCTTCCATCCGTCGCGGATATTCGGAGTCGGCAAGGTAGCTGCATGGAGATCGCAACCTTGCTCTTCCCCGTCTTATCTTTCTTAGAATATATTAGTGTTTTCTAGACTGTAATAATATTAGTTATTTTTTTAATAATCCTTAGTAGACGCTCCTGACTTGTGACACCCCCGATGTCGGGATTTTATTTTCTTTCCGCACTTATTATTTAAACTTATGCTATGAAGTTTTTGGTAATTAATGTCTTAAAAATACCTTTAGTATCAAGTGTCGAACTATTCTGAATATGTGTCGGCTGGCCTAGTTCCACGATAGGTGCCATCACGACCGGTTGGTTTGGGATCGTGACAAGTTGGTATCAGAGCCTAGGTTGCATAAGCCTCACGAGTCATGAGCAGGTTTAGTAAAGTCTTGCGAATCGATACAAAGACGTCTGTATTTATCTTCGAGAGGCTGCAAAACACTTAGGAAAAAAATCTCACCTTCTTGAATTCTATTGTTTCATTCTCTCACAGATGGTGAGGACACGTGCTACTGGCAGAATGATCAACCATCAGTGGGACCCATGAGGGTTAAGGCCGCGGTCGAGGCCATGGTAGGGGTAGAGGTGCAGCCCGCGTAGCAGCCGGGGCAGTACCCATATACCTACCTATTATTCCAGATCAGGTCCCAACCGCAAATATTCCAGCGGGACCAGCCCAGGCATCGGTTGTGCCTATTTTTATTCCGGGTCTTCAGAAGACCTTGGCTCAGATCTTGACCGTGTGCATCGGTCTTGCCCAGGCGGTCGCTGTTTCTACTACAGCAACTAATTCTCAGGCCAAGGGAGGAACTCAGACTCATGTCGCCCGTACACCTGAGCAGGTTATTCAGGGACTTCAGACACTGGGGGCAGCTCCCGACTAGCCGGTCGCACCTGCTTAGGACTATGTGATTCCAGTCATGCCTGATGACGAGTAACATAGATTGGAGAGGTTTGGTAGACTTCAACCTCCGGCTTTAAGTGGTGCCGAGGGCAAGGATGCCTAGGGTTTCTTAGACAGGTGTCAGAGGATTCTTCATACAGGCGGGTCTATTGGAGATCACTGGGGTCTCGTTCACTACTTTCCAGTTTTCAGGAGCTGCTTTTACTTTGGGGGAGGCTTACGAGAGGAGTAGGCCGGTTGGTGCAACAACCCTTACCTTGCAATAGTTTTCCACTCTCTTCCTATAAGCATGTACCACAGTCCCATAGAGAGGAGCTGCGCAAGCAGTTCGAGCAGTTGCGTCAGGATGATATGACTGTGATGCAGTATGAGATGAGATTTTCAGAGCTAGCTCGTCATGCGAGTTAGTTGGTTCCTATAGAGAGAGCGGATCAGGAGGTTCGTGGATAGCCTCACCTATTAGATTCATATTCATATGACTAGAGAGAGGGTATCAAGTGCTACTTTTGAGCAGGTTGTTGACATTGCCCGAGAGATTGAGTCAGTTCGTCGTCAGGAGCGAGATGAGAGGGAGGCCAAGAGGCCTCGGTGATCTGGTAGATTTGGTAATGTTCCCTCCAGAGGTCAGTTTCAGCATAGCAGGGGCCGTCCATTTAGGCCTGCTCAGCCAGCTCGCCTAGCTTATAGTGGTGCATCATTAGGGCAGGGTCCGCACAGTTCTCATCCGGGCCGCTCATCATTCAGTGCCCTTCGAGCCTAGAGCTCATCTCGTGCACCATTAGTGCAGGGTTCATTTATTCCTGGTTCTTCGAGTGGTTATCCCGGTGTTAGGGGTTCCCTTCAGTCCCTGTCTCCAGCACCAGGAGGTTGTTATGGATGTGGAGAGTTGGGGCATATGTGAAGGCAGTGTCCTCGTCGTCATGGGGGTCCGCCTCAACAGAGGAGTCAGCCATAAGCTTCGGCACCAGTTACTTCACCACCTGCCCATCTAACTAGGGGTGGGGTTCAGGAAGCTAGAAGCCGCCCTAGAGGGGGAGGTCGAGCAAGTGGAGGTCAGACCCGTTTTTATGCACTTCCAGCTAGACCAGATGCTATGGCCTCATATACCGTGATTACAGGTATTATTTCAGTTTGTCACCGAGATGCCTCCGTCTTATTTGATCCTGGTTTCACATATTCCTATGTTTCATCATATTTTACTCATTTTATGCATATGCCCCGTGAGTCCTTAGTTACATCCGTTCATGTGTCGACTCTAGTGGGCGATACATTGTTGTGGACCGCATAGATCAGTCTGTGTGGTATCTATTGGGGGTCTGGAGAACCGAGTGGATCTGTTATTACTCAGTATGGTGGATTTCGATGTGATATTAGGCATGTATTGGATTTCTCCATGTCATGTTGTTCTAGGCTGTCACGCTAAGGCCGTGACCTTAGTGATGCCGGGATTTTTTAGGGTTGACTGGAGAGGTTCCATTGATTATGTGCCGAGTAGGGTGATTTCATACCCGAAGGCTCAGCGTATGGTGGAGAAAGGGTGTCTGTCTTATTTGGCTTTTGTGAGGGATGTCAATGCTCAGACTCCCACTATTAATTCTACTCTTGTTGTCCGTGATTTTTCTGGGTGTAGTCCCTGCAGACCTGCCGGGCATGCCGCCTGACAGGGATATTGATTTTGGTATTGATTTGGTTCCAGGCACTCAACCTATTTCTATTCCATCGTATCGTATGGCACCGATGGAGTTGAAGGAATTGGAAAAGAAGCTTCAGGAACTCCTAGATCAGGGGTTCATTCGGCCTAGTGTGTCGCCTTGGGGTGCACCGGTGTTGTTTGTGAAGAAGAAGGATGGTTCCATGAGAATGTGTATTGACTACAGCCAGTTGAACAAGGTTACAATCAAGAATAAGTATCCTTTGCCTCGTATTGATGATTTGTTTGACCAGCTTCAGGGAGCTAGGGTGTTCTCTAAGATTGATTTGAGGTCCGGGTATCATCAGTTGAAGATTCAGGATTCGGATATTCATAAGACGGCTTTCAGGACCCGTTATAGCCATTATGAGTTTTTGGTGATGTCTTTTGGGCTGACCAATGCCCCAGCAGCGTTGATGCGTCAGATGAATAGCGTATTTCAGCCATACTTGGATTCCTTCGTTATTGTCTTCATTGATGACATCCCGGTGTACTCTCGTAGCCAGGAGGAGCATGCTCATCATTTGAGAGTTGTATTGCAGAGATTGAGGGAGGAGAAGCTTTATGCAAAATTCTCTAAGTATGAGTTTTGGCTTGGCTCAGTAGCTTTCTTGGGGCACGTGGTGTCCAGTGAGGTTATTCAGGTAGATTTAAAGAAGATAGAGGCGATGGGGATTTGGCCCATACCATCCTCAACTACAGATATTAGGAGCTTCCTTAGTTTGGCGGGATATTACCGTCATTTTTTGGAGGGGTTTTCTTCTATTGCTTCGCCGTTGACAAAATTAACCCAGAAGGGTGATCAGTTTAGGTGGTCGGACGAGTGTGAGGAGAGCTTTCAAAAGCTCAAGGCTGCTTTGACCACAACTCTAGTGTTAGTGTTGCCATCAGCTTCAGGTTCTTATACCATGTATTGTGATGCCTCAAGGATAGGCATTGGTTGTGTATTGATGCAGGAGGGTAAGGTGATCGCCTAAGCCTTGCGCCAATTGAAGACCCATGAGAAGAGTTATCCAATGCATGATCTTGAGTTAGCAACCATTTTCACGCTTTAAAGATTTAGCGTTTATTTGTATGGGGTTCATTATGAGGTTTTTACTGATCACAATAGTCTGCAACATCTATTTAAGCAGAAGGATCTGAATTTGCGTCAGCGGAGATGGTTGGAGCTTTTCAAGGACTATGATATCACTATTCTATACCATCCGAGGAAGCCCAATGTAGTGGCCGATGCCTTGAGTCGCCGAGCAGTGAGTTTGAGGGGTCTAGCATATCTTCCAGCAGTAGAGAGACCTCTAGCACTTGATGTTCAGGCCTTTGCATGCTAGCTCGTGAGATTGGATATACCGGAGCCCATTCGGGTGTTGGCTTGTGTAGTCTCCAGTTCTTCTCTTTATGATCGTATCAGAGAGCGTCGGTATGATGACCCACACTTACTCGTTCTTCAGTATAGGGTCCGGTGAGGTGATGCCAAGGATGTAGACATTGGTGATGATGTGATGAGGATGCAAGGTTGGATATGTATGCCTAATGTAGATGGGCTTCGGGAGTTGATTCTTGAGGAGGACCACAACTCGCAGTACCTTATCCATCCGGGTGCGGTGAAGATGTATCAAAGTCTGAGACAACATTATTGGTGGAGGCGAATGAAAAATGATATTGTTGGATTTTTACCTCGGTGCTGTCAGCAAGTAATGTATGAGCACCAGAGACCCGGTGGATTACATCAAAGGTTGGTCCCGGAGTGGAAGTGGGAGCGGATCACCATGGAATTTGTAGTTGGGCTCCCACGGACTTCGAGGAAGTTTGATGCTATTTGGGTTATCGTGGATTAGCTGACCAAGTCCGCGTACTTCATTTCTGTTAGTACTACTTACTCTTTGGATCAGTTAGCTGAGATTTATATCCGGGAGATTGTTCGGATGCATGGTGTTCTAGTTTCCATCATTTCTGATAGGGGTACTCAATTCATATTGCAGTTTTGGAGGGCCGTGCAGCGGTAGCTAGGCACCCAGGTTGACTTGAGCACAACTTTTCATCCTCAGACAGACGGGCAGTCCCAGCGCACTATTCAGATGATGGAGGACATGTTGTGCACTTGTGTCATTGATTTTGGGGGTTCATGGGACCAGTTTCTGCCACTCGTGGAGTTTGCATATAATAATAGTTATCAGTCGAGCATTCAGATGGCTCCATATGAGGCTTTATATGGGAGGAGGTGTAGATCTCCGGTCGATTGGTTCGAGCCGAGTGAGGCTAGACTCTTGGGTACAGATTTGGTGCAGCATGCTTTAGATAAGGTGAAATTGATTCAGGAGCGGCTTCGCACGGCGCAATCTAGGCAGAAGAGCTATGCGGACAGGAAGGTCTGTGATGTATCTTTCATGGTTGTGGAGAAGGTTCTGCTGAAGGTATCGCCCATGAAGGATGTTTTGCATTTTTGGAAGAGGGGCAAGTTGAGCCCCCGTTTCGTTGGGCCTTTTGAGGTGCTTCAGAGGGTAGGAGAGGTGGCTTATAGACTTGCTTTGCCACCCAGCTTGTTGAGTGTGCATACAGTGTTTCATGTTTCCATGCTTCAGAATTATGTTGGTTACCCGTCCAATGTTTTGGACTTCAACACGGTTAAGCTAGAGGGTGATATGACTTATGATGTGGAGCCAGTGGCTATTTTGGGTCGACAGGTCCGAAGGTTGAGGTTAAAGGATATAACTACAGTTAAGGTGCAATGGAGAGGGCAGCCTGTGGAGGAGGCTACCTGGGAGACCGAGCGGGAGATGCAGAGCAGATATCGACACCTATTTGAGAGTCCAAGTACGTTTCTAGACTCGTTCGAGGACGAACGTTTGTTTAAGAGGGGGAGAATGTAATGACCCGATCGGTCGTTCCGAGAGTCCTAGCCATGTTTCCCCATTTCTGCTTCATTTTGTGTGGTTCAGCTCTTTTATGCTGTGGTGGGTTAGTTGGCTGGGTTAGGACTGATTGTGGAGAGAAATGAGACACTCAGTCTCTTAAGTTGGTTAATTGGCTGGTAAGAAATGATTGTAAAGCTTGTCCTGAGGGTATGAAACCCCGGATTTCACATTGTTTCACTATTTGAAGTAGCGCACATGCTAGATGAAGCGTGTGGCATGCACCATTGGGAATTGTGACTTGGTCCATCCCGTTGTAATTATTAAGTTGCGTATTTGGCTGAAAACTATATGATATTTTGTGTTTTAGAAAAGTATTACTATATTTTGAGCTGAATGCCATATTTGGGCCTCGTGCCAGGTTGTTTGGACGCTTAGGGGCTTTTACTACTATTTCCTCACTGTTTTGATTTAAAAACTATACTCAGTCATGCTATGTGTTACTGATTTCATAAGTCTTATTTACTCCGTTTTGATGCATAAAATGATATTTTGGGCTAAGCACCCTATTTTATTGATAGCCCGAGTGGCTTGAGAGGTTTCTGACTGAGTGAGGTTGAGGGCCTGTGTTGTGAGGATATCATGACTGGGCTGCGCGCCGCAACATGCTGTACTGATTTATGATATATAAGAGGTCGATGGCCTGATTGATTATGCCACGAGATGGCTTGTATAGCGCTTGGGCTGTAGAAGCCCCTCCGGAGTCTGTACACCCCCGGTGAGAGTGATATGATGTTCCCCGAGGGGCTGTTCTTGATTCATGTTGTTCCCTAGAGGTTGATTACGAGTGATTGTGAGGTTGCCCGAGAGGCTGATTCTGAGTGATGTTATTCCCGCGGTCTATGATACATGTTTTGCCCGAGGGGATATTTATGATTTTCATCATTTTTACTCTAAATTTCATTGAAATTCTTTTGAAACTATTGGAAAAATCCCTTCAAATGATTTTTAATGAAATTTGGTTTTTAAGCGAGAGGATTTGACTTATATACTGTTGTGAAGGCTTGCTGTACTTACTGTAATTTCATGACGTGGATTTATGTATTTCTTATTGCTCAGTCTTTATTTACATTTGTTCCTTACTGAGTTGGCGTACTCACATTACTCCCTGCACCTTGTGTGCAGATCTAGAGGTTTCTGGACATGATAATGAGCGCTGATTCTTCCATCCACCGCGGATATTTGAAGTCGGCAAGGTAGCTGCATGACGATCGCAGCCTTGCTCTTCTCCCTCTTATCTTCCTTAGACTATATTAGTGTTTTCTAGACTGTAATAGTATTAGTTATTTTTTTTTATAATCCTTAGTAGATGCTCGTGACTTGTGACACCCTTGATGTCGGGCTTTTGTTTTCTTTCTGCACTTGTTATTTAAACTTATTCTATGAAGTTTTTTCTATTTTATGTTTTAAAAACACCTTTAGTATGAAGTGTCAAATTATTCTGAAAATGTGTCGGCTAGCCTAGTTCCATGATAGGCACCATCACAGCCGGGTGGTTTTGGGTCGTGACATGTGTTTTGTTCATATACTTCATGTCGTCTAGCATTTTTTCGGTAGTTTTCTTTACCGAGTGAAGGCGTTTGTTAGCTCGTTGAAGATCCATTGACATAGAACGTGCGCAGGTCCTGCAAATACCCTGAGTATCAAATAACAAATCCATACGTGAATTAAATATGCATGCGTATATAGCAAATATTAACGCACATGAGTAAAATGATTAAAATTGAACCTAAGATATCCTCCTGGACAAAGAAGCTAACAAATAATTGCCTTTGAGCTTATTTTTTATTTTATTTTTTTATAGTATTATGCTGGGTAAAATGGCTAGCAAATGCATGATATATTAGTCATTGCACAGTAATAAGTTAAGATCCAACATCTCCATTTTTAGTGCACTTCTTCTCACTAACATTTTCTGCATTGATGAGGGAAGTGAAATATTATGTATTTATTTTGTACTTTATTCAAGAATTTAAATCTTTTAGAACATGACAGGCTGGTTAACTAAATTTATGGAGTATTCAGCTGTATATGTTTTCTTTTACTTTGATACATTTCATAACAAATGAATCTACTTTGTACTCAAGCACCGCCATTATTCCTTATTTAGCAGTGTAAATGATCAACTTTCAACAATATAGATTTAGAATCGCAGTATAGGAACAACCACATAGTGGAATAATTCAGGCAGACAAATGAGCAAACATCTAATTGCCTTCTGTTTACACTATCCTAGTTAAACATGAGAGCTCACGTTCTCATCCTAAAACATATTTGCAAATAAAGGGTGTTAGGGATATAGTAGATATGCCCTAGATCCATTCTCATATTTGATGATTTGAACATATTTTTGTGAACGTTATTTGATATAAAAATATATGACATTTGATATTCTTTTATCATAGTTATTATTAATTATTTGATTAACTTGATAAGGTCCTTGATTAAAATTTTGAGACTTAACATTGTGATGGAGATCATGATAATGAGAGTGAAGTTTCTTATAGTTTAACCTAAATTTTTTCTTGACCATAGGATTATTAATTTGGAGATTAGTAATCAGGTTAGATCAATATTTATGAGATTGTCTTTATGGGATAAATATTATTTGATCTCATTAACTGTATCGCATAGATAGATGATGCATATAGAGATATGATCATTGAACCGACTCATTGGATATTTCCTAATGGTTAGAATTACCATAAACTGTCAATAGGATATTCTCTTGAAGAATGTGATGTAAGATTTTCCTTTGACTTGAGATCATCATATTAATTGAAAAGTTATTTATTGTGCTTTGAGACTAGACACCTATGGCCCTAGGGAGATAGTTGAAAGAATATTGGGTATGATTAAATACTTGTGGAATTAGTGATTGATCAAGATGGAATCTATCAGCTCTTGGTAATGAGTTTAAGCTCCATGTTGTCATGAATTATAAACGACCAAATTAAGACCTTGGCTAAGGCGATTGAATGAAAGAAGAAAAGAGTTTCTTAGGTCATTCAATGGTCGATTATATTTGACATGAACACATAGTTGGTCGCCTATTAGGATGTGACAATTGAACCATATTCTATGGTGACTCAGAGCTATAACGACAGAAGGAATTACTACATTATTCTTCTACGGATTCTTGAGAGTAAATTGTATACTTTATGCTATCCGGTTGTTGAGGAGTATTACTAGACTCCACCCTTGATTAGTATATTGATTTGATCGATTTACTACCAGCTTAGTATTGAACCTATGAGGTCGCACACTAACGAGTATTCTGATCTTTGCTAAAAGATTAATTACTTTATTATTTGATAATTTTTTTTGGGTAACTAAACAATTTTATTACCAAGTAATATTTACACACTGATTCTTTCTATAGCTTGTTCTAGACATAAGTCGCAGACTAAGCTATTTATTCTGTATCTGTATTCCTATTATATCAATTTTCTATACATTTCAATGGACAATAGGATAGTAATTCAATTCTACTAATCTTCCTTTCAATCGTTGCTTCATATTCCCTCGACAGTGCAACTCCTGAGTTAGCAGTTTAGTAATTGTCTCAGCACTCCTCTGTGTTGCCTGAAAAACTCTTGCATTCCTCTCTTTCCATATATAATATATGCTTCTAGCTAGCATCATCCTGTATATTTTAGCATTTGCACTTCTACCATGATAGTGTTGCTCAACCCATTTTAGTTCATGCTCCCATGTCATCACCTGTATAAAGATCCTCAACCATTCCAACATTGCAGTCCATATTTGTGTAGAGAATGGACATACAAAGAAGAGATGGTCAGTAGTTTCTACTTCTGTGTTGCATAGTGGACAAGTATCATCTTCTCCACATCCACATCTTTTCAATCTGTCTCTTGTTTGAAGCCTCCTATGAGCAGCCAGAAACAAAATGAATATCCACTTTGGTATTCCACTGTTGTTACAAGTGAGCCTTCTCCATGGAACTTTACTGAATTCTCCTCTCTACTTCAGGTACATAGCTTTGATAGGGAATGTTTCCATTCTGAGTACATCTTCCTCTGTATAACCAGCTTCTGCAAAGTATTTTTTGGCTTTAAAGATCTTCTGAATCACTTAAGATGCTTGATTTGGTTCAGCTCCCCACCCTGGATTATATTTCTTATAGTACACATGGACCCATTGGACCCACATTTTGTCCTTCTTCTTGCATAAATTCCACAATAGCTTGCATATGGAGAATTTATTCCATATGCCTATGTCCAGCAAATTCAATCCACCTGTTGCTTTTGGCCAACACAATCTGTCCTAAGCTATGAGTGCTTTCCGTGTGACCTCTACACTTCCTGTCCATAGGAATCTTCCACACATACTTTCAATCAAGTGAATAAGTTTCTTGGGCAATAGGAATATCTGAGACCAATACACTTGAATGGAGAATAACACACTCTTACTAAGTTGCACTCTTTCTCATAGGATGGAAATTTAGTAATCCAAGATTGAATTCTCCCTACCATTTTCTCAAGAAGTGGTTGACATTGCAGTAATGACAGCCTTTTAGTGCTCAAAGGTACCCCCAAATTATCTCACTGGAAGAGTCCCATTTGAGAACCCCAACATTTGTATAATTTCCTGCTGGATATCATCTCTTACACCTCCAAAATAGATTGAACTTTTTTCAGTGTTAGCAACTAAACCTGAAGCTCGTGAAAACTCTTGGAAACATTGATACAATAGCTTCACTGATATAGTATCTCCTCGACAGAATAGTACCAAATCATCAGCAAAACTAAGTTGAATTATGTTCATCTTAGCACACTTAGGGTGAAAATTAAAGTCTGGATTTCTTCTTAGTGTCTTCAGCAGTCTAGTAAAATACTCCATAGCCAATACAAATAAATACGGAGACAAAGGATCACCATGTCTCAATCCCTTTTTAGCTATGAAAGGTGCTGAATGCTGCCCATTTATAATGATGGAATATAAAACACTCCTTACACATCTCATAATCCAATTTACAAATTTCCCAGGCATTTGCATATTCCTCAGCACTTGCTCCATATAATCCCATTCAATAGAGTCGTAGGCTTTCTTCATATCTACTTTCATCATGCATCTTGGTGACAGACCTTTCCTACCATAACCTTTAACAAGTTCATGACTCATTATTATGTTATCATTTATCAACCTTCCTGGCACAAAGGCAGACTGGCCTTTATCTACTACGTCATCCATTATATCTTGCAATCTGTTAGTTAGCACCTTTGAGATGACTTTATAGTGAGAGTACAACAAGAAATTAGTCTGAAATTAGTAACTCTAGATGGATTTGGTATCTTAGGAACCAGGGTCACTACTGTACATTTGATAGGCTGGTATAAATTTCCTTTTGAGGAAAACTCCTACACTGCTTCAGTTATCTTATCCCCAACCACATGCCATGCTCTTTTCAAGAAGAGTACATTGAATCCTTCGAATCCAGGTGCTTTGCTATCACTGATCCCCAGTAGAGCCCTGTATATTTCTTCCTTAGATACTTCTATTATCAACTGTAGCTGTTGTTGCATGTTTATCAGTGGACCAGAAGTCTTTCAGTTGCTGATCCCAGTAGTTGTTTATAGAACCCAATTACTTCCTCTTCAACCTCCTGCTTAGTCTGTATTACTTCCTCATTGCTTCTTGTTAAGCTCTTAATCTTGTTCTGTGAGTATCTATTCTTCATGCTTGCATGAAAGTAAGCAGTGTTATCATCTCCTAACTTTAACCATTGTATTCTCGACTTTTGTTTCATGATACTTTCTTCCACCCTCAACCATTTCTCCAGTTGCATCTTTAATTCCTTCTCTGCTATAACCATGTTCTCATGCTGGCTAGGACTTCTCATTTCTTCATACATCTTACATAGTTGATTCCTATATTCTGCAATCTTATCTCCTACAACATTGTACTCTGTAGTATTCAATTCTTTCATAGCTTGTTTCACCCTTTTCAATCTAATCCATACATCTTTCATTGCACTATCTTCATTACTCCCTTTCCATGCTCCTTTAACTAGCTTTACAAAATCTTTATGTTTAGCTAGATGGTTCAAAAACATAAAAGGTTTGGGGACTATCTATTCCTTTCCTTCAAGTGTAACACCCAAAGGAGAGTGATCAGAACATCCCAGATCCATTACTCATACCTCTAGATAAGGCATTTTCAGCATCAACCCTGCATTAACCAATGCTCTGTCTATCCTGCTATATGTGTGCCTATTTGTCCATGTGAAATTTCTTCCATTAGTCCTCATTTCAACCAAACCAGTATCATCTATAAAGCTATTAAAGTCTCTCACCTCCATATTTTGAACATGATTTCCAATTGGCCTATCCTCCCCAGATCTTATAGCATTATAATCTCCCATGATTAGCCATAGTCTCTGTTGTCTACGGTTAATATCTACTAATTCTCTCCATAAATGTCTCCTATCATCCAGAGTATGCAAGCCATAAACTGCAGTAAACTCAAACCTCATATTCATGCTTTTAGTGTGAATTGCAGCATGAATAAACTGAGAAGACTTTCCCAACACCAGACATTCTATCTCATTAGCCTCCCATAACAACCAAATTCTTCCTTTGCTACTGTGCCCATAGTTGGATAACCAGTTCCACCCTGTAGTGATCTTCCTTATTATTTGATCAACCTTCTGCTTCTTTATTTTGTGTTCAAGTAATGCTATCATACTTATTTTATTACTTCTTATGAACTTCTTTACCTCCTTCTGTCTAGGGGCCTTATTCAGACCTCTAATGTTCCATGTTACCAGCTTCACACAGGGATGAATAAGGACTGTGAATACCCTTCCACCCCTGTTTGACTATTCTGTCTACTCGAGCCTTCACCCAATTGCCTTGGATTTATTAGCTGCAATCCAAATGCAATTTGATAATTAAATTAAAGAATTTGATTAGTCAAATAAATTTAGTTATTATTCCAAATAAAATATTATTATATTCTTTGCTAGCACAGGGGATATAATTAATATTGTGAACAAATTGAATCTTTCTATTTAGAATAGAAATTTTAATTGTATCTCTTGATTAAAATATATTTGTGATATATATTAATATTGATTTATATAAAGGTTGTACGTATAATATAATTTATTCTTGTAATCCAATTTTGAATTGGATCAAGTAATTAATGTTGATTCAACGTGTAATCTAGCTGCCATATACCCATTTGGAATGGGATTCAATTTTCCAATTCAAAGATTCTATGAAGTTTAATTATGGAACAAACTTTGCAAACAAAAAAGGAAAATCACGACTTCTGAATTTTCCGTAACCTAGTGGAAAAGTATTATTTACGTGATACAAATATGTATATATATAAGTCACGGTGAAAACGAAGCAGTGTACAAAAAAGTTTGGCAGTGTCACGACCCAGAATCCATTAAGGGTCGTGATGGGGCCGGACACCACCGTCGGGCAAGCCAACACCAAGAAGTTAATTAAATTCTCATTTTAGTATTTTTGAAATCATTTATTTTCCTTGCATTTAACAATAAATAAAGAACTTCACTGATTAAGTAACGATATCTTTAACAAATTCAAATAATGAATAAATCTCATAGTCATCCCAGAACCCTGTGTCACAAGTGCATGAGCATTTACTAGTAGCTACGTACGGACTCTCATCACCTCGTGCGTACGTAGCCCCCACAAATAGCAGCACATAATTAACCATTTCACCCATGGGAACAATTCCCTCTTACAAGGTTAGAAGGGAGACTTACCTCGCTCCGAAGTTCCATAGCCGACTCCCAAGCCCTTCCGACAACTCAAATAGATGCACGACGCTCCATAACCAGTCAATAATAATGCAGACCCATAAATGTACTCAGTTACTCATAATAATTCAATTTATAACAATTTCTAACCCTAATCGAAAGGTCGATAAAATCACGCTCAGGCCCACGTGCTCGGATTCCAAAATTTTTCGAAGATAATGATCACCCATGACTTTACAAACCCAAATATATAATTTACTCTCAGTTTCATGTCCAAAGTCGTGGTCAAAATCCAAGAATACCAAATTCCTAGGTTTTCCTCAAAATCTCAAATTTCTACAAATTTCCATACTTTAATCCGTATCTAAACCGTGTATTTAACTTGTAATGAGTTGGAACAACTTACCTTGTGATACTTGAAGAATGTCTTCCCTTGAATCTCTCCAAAATCGCCCATACCAAATGAAAATGGGAGAAAAATAGCCAATCTCCTGATTTTAAAAGAACACACTGCCTCCAGCCTTTCCGCATCTGTGGTCACTTGACTGCTTCTGCTGTCCCGCAGGTGCGGCCCCACAACCGCATCTGCGGTCCTTCACCAAGCCCTCTTATTCCGCTTCTGCGTTTCCCCTTCCGTGGGTGCGGTCGTGCTTCTACGGCAAGATGGTTACATCTGCGGTACCAAGGCCGCTTCTGCGGCTCCGCACCTGCGGCCAGGACCTCGCAGGTGCGGTTACACCAGATGACAGCAGGCTTCAGCTCTATCTCCCAACTCCAATCTGATCCATTAGCCACCCGAAATCTACTCGAGGCCCCCGGGACCCTGTCCAATCACACCAACCAGTTCCAAAACATTATGTGGACCTGCTCGAGGCCTCAGATCACATCAAACAATGCCAAAACCATGAATCACACTCAAATTCAAGATTTATGAACTTTAGAACTTCAAACTTCCTCATTCTAAATCGAAACTTATCAAATCACGTCCGATTGATCCAAAATTTTACACACAAGTCACATTCAACATTACGAACCTACTCTAACTTTCAGAATCAGAATCCGACCCCGATATCAAAAGTCCACTTCCGGTCAAACTTCTCAAAAACCTTCAAATTTTGAAATTTTGCCAAATGACTCCGAGATGAGCTACGGACCTCCAAATTCACATCCGGACGCGCTCCCAGTACCAGAATCACCATATAGAGATATTCCCAAACTCGGAATCCCAAACGGACATCGATAACATTGAAATGCACTTCAACCCAAATTTATGAATTTTTTCAAAAATTCCAACTCCCACAATAGACACCAGAACGCTCCCGAGTCATCCAAAACCCGATCCGAACATACGGCCAAGTCCGAAATCATCATATGAACCTGATGGAACCTTCTAATCTCGATTCCAAGACTGTTTACTCAAAAATCCACCTTAGTCAATTCTTCTAACTTAAAGCTTTCGAAATGAGAATTCCCTTTACAATTCAACTCCAAAACTCCCGGCATTCAATTCCGACCATGCATACAAGTCATAATACCTGGTGTAAAGCTGCTCATGGCCTCAAACTCTCGAACAACGCGCTAGAGCTCAAAATGACCGGTCGGGTCGTTACATTCTCTCCCTCTTAAACATACTTTCGTCCTTGAACGTGCTATGAACTATGCTAGATATGTACGAAATCATTGTTTAACACCTCGTGCGCTTACCCGTGCTACCACGACTCGGTTGAGCACATTAGCTCGAGCGAATCTGAAGATCTCCTCTTTCATTCAAACAATAAGCTTAGAACCCAGTTCCATCACCCAAAATTCTCTGCCAGGCCTGCTTCCAACCAACGAATACCATATCAATCACCATACGATGTACCAGAACATGACTGCATACCTTTTCTGAATTCTCACCATGCACCACATCATTCACGGACCATAATAACATTCCCCGATCATAATAGCCGACATTCCCCGAATTTGATGCTCACAATGCCCCCATGACATATATATAGGTCCTGATCTAACTCTTACCATACCGCCACGACGGAAGAGATGTGTAGAAATTCATAACCAACTGCCGAATCAACAATCATTGAGTCTCTACTCCTGAAAAGAACCATCACCTCATTCTGAACCAAATAATGGTATATTGCTCTTTAATATACTTCATATATTCCGTTCGCACTGATCCTAGATCCAATAATCTCGTCTCACCCAGTACGAGCTGCTCATGCAATAAGCCACCCCAAACATGACCAACAATCTCACATGATTCCACAATGTGCTAATAAGCTACAAACTCGAACGTGATACATAAGGAAAACGAACTCTGGAAGGGACTACTCAACTTACTCACTAATATGAACTTTCCTCGGAAAATGGAAACAAAACACACAAACAGAGAATATAGAATACCGTACTCAATATCACATTGTTGCGGTGTGCAACTCGATCCAAATAACATACCCGTGGCTGCGTCCACCCGATCCACTTATAAAATTCACCTAATGAGATACATACCGAGCTAAATTTCTCATTACTACAAAATACTGAATATCAGTCACAAGCAACGCTAAGTGCACAATGCCATCCCTGGGGAGACACATAGTGCCATAAGCGACAAAACTCAAGCACAACTGAGGTGCAATATATGATCTGAATCTCAAGATCCATCCGGCTCACATAGCAACATCGCTATGTGGAACCTCAACATATATGAAATTTAGCAAGCCGTTTCACAACTTACACGACACAATATAGCATTACATGAAATAGCTGACAATGAAACGACATCCAACATTCGAATACTCCTCCATGAGGGACGCTATGCTGAAATGAACACAGCTGGCATGATATAGAGCCTATATTCATATTTAAATCCATTCACACACCTCAAGACAATTCTGATCGCATCATACTAGGCTAATAACCTTTCAAGGGCTCACAATAACCCCTTTTTTTCCATAACACACAAGAACAACCATTATAACCGGAGTAAACCCCCACAATCCACACCCTAATCAACCGATTGCCATTCAGGCATAAATTCTCAAATTAACAATAACACCATAATATCTACACCTGGTTTCAAATCTTCGATCAACTAAGTGACTACTTGTCACACTTATACAATCTTCCCGCGGTCACCCTTCCACGACCTTCCACACAAGGTAAGAAGTATGCACAACCATACCACCGGCCGCACTAACACTGTAAAGCAAATCAAGAATCCCTACCAGGATGCAAAGCCTCTTTCACAAAACATGGATCTCAGGTGACGCTGAAGACAATATCGGCTTACTCTAAACATTCAAATCCCTTTCCTACTCATCCGGGCTAGGGACATCCTTACCAACACCGAACCGCAACCCTGATCCTCACTTTCATATTTCATACCACTCACTGCACCTAATCATGCAAATATGCGATGGTTCAAGAATTTCATCATAACTCCTGAACCACTAATAGGGTGAACACTTCATCACATAGAAACTTTATACCTAACTCATTCCAAGAGAACCATAACAACACGCGAGTGAATTCTCATAACCGTAGAACATTCAAATCATCAAGTAATGGTCTAAACCACCATAACCCTTCCGAGATCTGCCTATAAACAATTGGCCAAAATACTTGAATACTTCCAAATAAAATCAATTACGGCGGTCGTCAAACCTCGCACATACCGCCACAAATCACATGCATAATCTAGTCACGCTGGAGGTACTGATCATTGCCACCATCATGTCAGTTCAACCATGGCTAACCAATCTAACTTCTTATAATTTATTCTTAATCGCCTTAGGAATAATGATATCTCCAGTCAACACATACCAACTCAATTTGCACTCAACCTTAGTGACTCTATTCCACGAGACCACTTTGTCTCCAAACCCATGAACCGTTTCATGCACTGCTTGCACGCACATTCGCACCTTTAACTGATACGCCCATTTCGATAATTACCTTACGAGTCCTAAGTCATTTTTTCCCTCATTCCTCCAAATGTTACTCTGCAAGCCGAATATATATCATAGAACATTCCGGGCCTCTTATCATAATCCGCTGCAAAATCTCGATTCTTAACCATACCGCGGGCTTGAAACTCTTAGGCGTCACATTTTAACCTTTGAATTCACTAGGGCCATTGTTGAGAGTCACCCACTCTGGCTTGGTCCCGAATATTATCAACTCCAAGGCTCCGCTGGCACCTGAACACCCATCTCAGTAAAGCACCCGACTGAATCACTTCCCTTGTAAATTACCTTTGTATGAAGTATAAAACCTAAATCCTCCCAAAGCCCAAACATGAGTCAATAAGGCCAACTATAGCACACCCTTATCAATTCCTTTGGTCAAATCACCACTTAGCTGTATTGACTTACCAATACGCCAATAACCCGAAACCTCACAAGTAGATAACCATGCAACCCAATTATAGGCAGTGGGACTCTCCCACTTAGCTTGAAGCTACTCCATGCACAACTTTGGAACCCACCAAGATTCTTTATTCATTGATGACGTGACCTTGCACAACCGTCCCGCCAAATTCCTCGAATCCTTCCGTTAGAATTTCATGAACACTCTGCATCTCTAGCAACATTCACATATTTGGCCTCTTACCGAATAGTCAGTAGAATTCTTCGCAGAACCTTCGCCAACAACGCGACCGCTGATTTACTCAAGGAGCTAACCCACCTGTGGAACTTACCTACCAACATCTCCCAGCATCGCTGCACGGGACATAATCACTACGCCATCCATAACCCATCTTGAACCCGTGCTCATTCACCAGCTGTACTACTCCATTCACTTCTCATGGACACCAACTAAATTTGCGACAATATCTTCCAATTCAAAGTTATGTTTCATCCTTCATCATACCAAGCAACTCCTTTCTGTTGCATCTAATCTCTCGCCATATAGTAGCCAACATTAAAAATTAAGCCCGTGGACCCAATCACCCTCCATTAAAATTCCAAATCACTCTAAACATTTTTCCAGGTGTGTAGTTATCCTGCACTGAACTCATATGCTACTCTACCACTCTCTCACTTTGGTCAAACTCACTCCTTTAAGCAACTACTCGACTTTTTCTTCTTACACCTGGGCTTGTAGAAAGTTGACCGCCAGCTGACACTTCCCACATGTTCTTCCTCATCCTTTGCTGCCCAGCTGCTGCCTTAAATCAATATCTATATCTGCAACACTTGAACCGATAGATCGCTACCAACTTCAACCCTTTCTGAAGATCCTCTTCTCGAGCCGTCAACATTATAAATACCCATTCAATCCTGAACCACCACAACCCGCGATCTTTGACAGCCGCTTCCCCGACACCATTTCATAATACCGTGCCTAGAAGGCAATCTAAAGAAGATCATAACACCGGCGAACATAAAACATTCAATCAAGGACAACGATACCTCATTATAAATGAAAATTCCACCACACTTTAAAACACCAAGTCTCATTACTCCATCAACCCAAACCTGAACATTCATAGTCCGATTGTCTTTCCTCAATCAGAAATAAAATATCAAAACTAAGCTGAAACGATATAACGGTCTTTCATAAGGTGATGATAATAACCCCATCAAATATGCAGGGTGAAGCATCCTACATCCCATATGTAGTACCATTGAAATCCCTCAATTTCCGATTTATAGCAAGCACTTCGCCTAAGATTGAGTAGGAAGGAAACATAGCCATAAGCCTCATAGGAATCAAAATGCACGATGAGGAATCAAGAAGGGAAGTAATCCTAACAGCCCATAGCCTCTAGAAGATAAGTACAGACGTCTCCGTACCGATCCACAAGACTCTACTAGACTTACTCATGACTTGTGAAACCTAAGGGAACCTAGCGCTCTGATACCATGTTGTCACGACCCAGAATCCATTAAGGGTCGTGATGGGGCCGGACACCACCGTCGGGCAAGCCAACACCAAGAAGTATTTTTGGTATTTTTGAAATCATTTATTTTCCTTGCATTTAACAATAAATAAAGAACTTCACTGATTAAGTAATGATATCTTTAACAAATTCAAATAATGAATAAATCCCATAGTCATCCTAGAACCCGGTGTCACAAGTGCATGAGCATTTATTAGGAAGTATATTAAAATACAATAACTGTCTGGAATACAATTTTGGACAGAAAGGAAAATACAAGTACTCCTAAGGAGACTCTGTTGGCTGCGGATCGTCTCATAAGATACAACTCACCTAAGTCCCTGTATCAACCACGCCGTTGCACCCACAAGGCCACTATCCATACATGTACTTGTACATCAAAACGTACAACAAGTGTAGTATGAGTACGAAAATAACGCGTACCCAGTAAGTATCATGTCTAACTCGAAGAAGTAGTGACGAGAGGTCGACTCTGACACTTACTAGTGGTCCAATAATATCAGGTATTGTAAAGAAATCAATAAATTGAAACAGAGTAAATATATGAAACAAACAAGTATAAATTACGCGGTACGAATCCCTCCTTACAATTAACTCAACTCTCAATTAGAAAATCCCTTCCGTAACCAAAACATATACATAGATACATGGGGTTTTATCAAAGAGGTTGTTATACTTCAATTAAGGGGAAAACCCTCAGATACACTGGCTTCTAGCCAAATATTTCGCACGATTTAATGAGGATAATATATATATATATATATATATATATATAGGATATGCCGAGGCGTACAACCCGATCCAACATAAAAGTAGACTGTGCACTACTAAAGGGTCGAACGACGCGAACCATAGATGCATCTATTAACTTGCCGAGGCAAACGGCCCGCTCCCATGAGAGTGTGGTACATAAATCCTATCGAGGCGAACGGCCCTATCCCATAAGAGTAGTATAAGAAAATACCCCGCTCGCGAATCATACATGCGACGCGATTACACATAAATTTCTCAAGTTATTAAAGTATTCTTCCATTCTTTTCAAGATATGAAATATCAATGAAAACTTTCAAGATTCCCATTTTTTTTATAACAATTTTTGACTCCTATTAAAAAATATATTTAATAATCATGCTCAATCTAGCTCCTTCTCAAGCAAACGATAAAAACAAATCAGATATAAATCAACAAGGCATGATGTAAGCCTAAAACTACCCATATATAGGCATAACTAGTAGCTATGTACGGACTCTCGTCACCTCGTGCGTACGTAGCCCCCACAAATAGCAGCACATAATTAATCATTTCACCTATGGGGACAATTCCCTCTTACAAGGTTAGAAGGGAGACTTACCTCGCTCCGAAGTTTCATAACCGGCTCCTAAGCCCTTCCGACAACTCAAATCGATGCACGACGCTCCAAAACTAGTCAATAATTATGCAGACCCATAAATGTATACAGTTACTCATAATAATTCAATTTATAACAGTTTCTAACCCCAATCGAAAGGTTGATAAAATCACCCTCAGGCCCACGTGGCCGAATTCCGAAATTTTTCCAAGATAATGATCACCGATCACCCATGACTTTACAAACCCAGATATATAATTTACCCTCAGTATCATGTCCGAAGTCGTGGTAAAAATCCAAGAATACCAAATTTCTAGGTTTTCCTCAAAATCTCAAATTTCTACAAATTTCCATACATTAATCCGTATCTAAACCATGTATTTAACTTGTAATGAGTGGGAACAACTTACCTTGTGATACTTGAAGAATGTCTTCCGTTGAAGCTCTCCAAAATCGCCCACACCAAATGAAAATGGGAGAAAAATAGCCAATCTCCTTATTCTAAAGGAACACACAGCCTCCAGCCTTTCCGCAGCTACGGTCACTTGACCGCTTCTGCGGTTCCGCAGGTGCGGCGCCACAACCGCATCTGCGGTCCTTCACCAGGCCCCCTTATTCCGCTTCTGCGTTTCCCCTTCCGCGGGTGCGGTCCCGCTTCTGCCGCAAGATGATCGCAACTACGATCCCAGCCTAGCCCAACCACTTCTGCTTCTGCAACACTAAGGCCGCTTCTGCGGCTCCGCACCTGCAGCCAAGATCTCGCAGGTGCGGTTACACCAGATGACAACATGCTTCAGCTCTATCTCCCAACTCCAATCCGATCTGTTAACCACCCAAAATCCACCCGAGGCCCCTAGGACCCCGTCCAATCACACCAACCAGTTCCAAAACATTATGCGGACCTATTCGAGGCCTCAGATCACATTAAACAATGCCAAAATCATGAATTGTACTCAAATTTAAGCTTTATGAACTTTAGAACTCCAAATTTCCTAATTCGAAGCCGAAACCTATCAAATCACGTCCGATTGACCCAAAATTTTGCACACAAGTCACATTCAACATTAAGGACCTACTCCAACGTTCGAAATTGGAATCTGATCCCGATATCAAAAAGTCCATTTTCGGTCAAACTTCTCAAAAACCTTCAAATTTCTAAATTTCGCCAAATGACTCCGAAATGAGCTACGGACCTCCAAATTCACACCCAGACGCGCTCCTAGTACTAGAATCACCATAAAGAGCTATTCCCCAACACAGAATCCCAAACGGACATCGATAACATCGAAATGCACTTCAACCCAAATTTATGAATTTCCTCCAAAATGCCAACTTCCATAATAGACGCTGGAACGCTCCCGAGTCATCCAAAACCCAATCCGAACATATGGCCAAGTCCAAAATCATCATATGAACCTGCTGGAACCTTCAAATTCTGATTCAGAAATCGTTTACTCAAAAATCCAACCTTAGTCAACTATTCCAACTTAAAGCTTCTGAAACGAGAATTCTCTTTACAATTCAACTCCAAAACTCCCGGAATTCAATTTCGACCATGCGTACAAGTCATAATACCTGGAGTGAAGCAGCTCATGGTATCAAACTCCCGAACGGCGCGCTAGAAATCAAAACGATTGGTCGGGTCATTACAGGCAGAGCTGCACAAATAAACGCGAGTATACTTTGAGAAGGAAAATTAGTTTCCTTCTACCGTTACGTTAAATCTGAAATTTTTAGAAAAATTCAGCCCGGTTTCATTCTATTTGTTCGTGGGTTTCGTTGATCAAAGAGTTGATATCAAGGACCGGTCTCGGTGTGGATACGCATAGAGTCTTCGCACTGTCGAAGAATTTGAAACGGGACTCTCTTCGCCAGGTACGTCTAAGATTCGATATTTGACATGTAAACAAATTTTAAACACGAAAAGAACTATCTAGGATTGTTATTGTCTTCCGCTGCGTGTTGCAAACACCTATATGCAATCCTACAGTGGTATCAGAGCCATGGTTTCTCATGTCTAAAATTTATTTACGAGATATTTTAAGTTTATTTTTGAAGAGTTCAAACTATAATATTTGTTTCATGTGCAATGGTCAAATTGTTTGAATACATATGGATTGATATTATTTTATTGTGAATAAAATATGTATACATATAAGTTAAACTATTGAGATAGTTCGTAACTTATATTTAATTTTTTTTTTTATTAGATACGACGAGTATCTATAATAGGTTATTGGATTCTGCTGTTATTTTAATTGTTATTAGTTCATGAGATGTTAATTTATAATAGTTTTCTGGCATGAATTATTTTTATGTGATATATAAGATAAACATGTTAGAAGGTGTTGAATTTCGTTTTTATTGTCACGTGCTTATTCATTGCATAATTTTGAATTATTTATTACATGTGATGTACATTAATTTAGGACTAAGCATGTAGACAACTTGAACTAAATTCACATGCTATAAAAGATTTGATCTTCATGTTATTAAAAGATGTTTAGTAACAATTCCCTCTTACTAAAATTTGAGTTCTTAAATAATAAATATAAGATATTTGATTATAGAGATATCCATCAAAGTAAATAAGTTTATTTATTTCTTGTTTATAAGGAGCAGCATGACAACCAGGAGACTTATAGTTCGAGAATATATTAGAATTATTTATTGCGTTAGATGCGTGGATTGAAAGAATTATTAAATATTACACTAGATGTCTGGACTACTCCGGGAGTATAAAATTTAATAAGTTCTTTGTTATCATGATGGTTGAGCTCAACTATGCCAATAGGATCGACCTGACTACCAGGGGACTATTTGACATAGAGCTATTTAAGAAAATTTTATGGGGATATAATTGGTAAGAGTACCTACCTTTAAAATATATGTGAGAAACGACTTGACTTCCAAGGGGATCATACATATTGTTGAAGGATTCCTTTATTCCACTAAAAGAAAAAAAGATTTCTTTAACTATAATGAGGGTAAATAGTTTAAAATAATTAGTGGGAATATCATTTAGATGAAAGTCCAAGTCTTTATGATATATGTAAATATGTTCTTATATTATTGCCTTTTCTTTTCTATATTTTAGATTTCTCAATATGTCTGTTACAACACTATGGGAAATACTTGAGACCAACAAGCTGGTAGGACCAAACTTTGATGACTGGTATAGAAATTTGAGAATTGTTATCAAGCATGAAAAGCTCATTGATGTGATCGATAAGCCTGCAAAGATAGTCCCACCAGAGAATGATGTTGAAGGCACCAAGATTTATCAAAAATACTTGGAAAAATGTCTTGCAATTAAACACATCATTCTCGCTTCTATGAGTTCTTAACTCCAAAGGAAACATCAAAATATGGATTCAACTACAATCATTGAATATCTTAAGAAGATGGTTGATACACAGTTGGACATTGAAAACTCTGGATCCCTTAGCAATCATGTGATTGTTCTTACCGAAGAACATGAGAAGTTTGGGTACAAGCTTGGTAAAGAGATTTTTGAAGATTTGATCTTGCAGTTAGTATATGATGTTGAATGTTTTCACTCTAAGAAGAAAGGGCATTGGAAGAGAAACTGCAAGGAGTATCTTGCAACTCTGAAGGACAAGAAACAAGGTGAGACATTAACAAAAAATGTTTTCAATGTTTCTTTAGCTACTACTAATTCTTCACTGTGGGTATTAGATACTGGCAGTGGTTATAACATCTGTAATATGTTGCAAGGGTTCAAGATAAGTAGGAGACTAAAGAAAGTAGAAGTTAATCTACAAGTTGAAAATGGAGCAAAAGTTGCAGTCGTAGTTGTAGGATCAATTTCTTTAATAATGCCTACGGGCAAAGTACTTATGCTGGATGATTTTTATTATGTTCCTAAATTTGTTTCGAACATAATTGCAGCTTCTATATTGGATAAGAATGGATTTAGCATTAGCATAAGAAACGATATTTTCTCTATTCATTATGGTAATGATTTATATGTGAATGGCTATCTCCAACATTGTCATGACCCGAAAACCAACCCGGTCTTGATGGAGCCTATCATGGAACTAGGAAAGCCTACACTCTTAACCAATTCGATTTATAACATAACAATATTAAAATAGTATCCCTTTTCATCAAGGGCAACCCGAAATGAAAGATAAAACCAAACCAGAATACTGTAAGAAAAAAGAGAAATTTCAAAATCTGGTGTCACTAAGTCATGAGCCAATACTACAACTGTTCTCAAAATTTAACAAGACAGCTTTGTCTGTAAATAATTAATACTAATGCAAAAAGAAGATAGGGAAGGAGAAAGGCGGGTCTGCGATTGCCGAGAACCTACCTCGCTCTCTCCGAAGATGAACCACAACAATATCAGCTGGCACTATCGTAACCTGAGATACCTGAATCTGCACAGAAGGTGCAGGGGGTAACGTGAGTACACCAACTCAGTAAGTAACAAGCCCAAACTGTGGCTGAGAGGTAGTGACGAACTAAACCTCCACATTTATATCGTAACCAAGGTACAAAAATTTAGGCATGCTTTCAGTTAACTAGACAACTCAAGGTGATAAGACAAGTATAAGTCCGAACAGTTAAACATATATAACTCAATGTACTCTACATGCCAATGCATCAACAGTATGAAATGCACAATGTGCTCCCACTCTCAATTACTCATCCACTCAGTACTGTATATGGATCGCATGGACCAGGGAATATCCATCCCAGAATATATACACATCAGATAGAAGTTACTCAGCACTGAAGAAGGCCGATCCAACCCTATGGAGAAGATCCATCTCCAGATAATGATACACCTCACAACCACTTGGTACTTCATATGGCTCAACGGCCCAGGGAAGATCCATCCCAGAATATATACACATCACTGGCATCAGTCGTTCAGTATCGAGGAAAACAGGCCAATCCAGCCTCGTGGAGAAGTTCCATCTCCAAATATAAACACTTCGGACAAGATCCATGTCCAGGGAAGATCCATTCCTCAATATCACTGCACTCAATGGGGGTGTGTTACAGACTTCGGAGGGGCTCCTACAGCCCAAGCGCTGTCATAAGCCAGGTCCAGGCATAATCAATATAACATGCTGCAGCATGCAGCCCGATCCCATATCTATCACTCAATATCAGGCTCTCGGCCTCACTCAATCATCACTCTCCAGTCTCGCTCACATGAGCTCACAATGCATGAACTAGCCCGAATAAATGATATAACATGCAAGTCAACAATTATCGAGACTGAGACATGATATGATATGCTATGACATGACTGAGTATAATATCAATGAAACACATGAGATGACAACAATAAATGACCACTCGAGTCTCAACAATATCTGCGTGAAGCCTTAACATAATGTTTAGCATGATTTCTAGAATGGTTTGCAATAAGACGACCATTCGGGTCTCAACAATATCGGCGTGAAGCCTTAACATAATGACCAACACGATTTCCAACACGTTTATTTTAATCACATTGATAGAAGCATAAATATTAACAAGAAAGAACCACTAAACAGTGCCCTGGAATGAACCAGGCCACAAGTCTCACAGTGCACGCCCGCACGCTTGTCACTTGGCATGTGAGTCACCTTAATTATAATCATATAACATATAGTTCGGTGTTTCGAACCCTCAGAACCAAGTTTAGAAGCGTTACTTACCTCAAATCGGGGAAAATCCTAGTCTGCAATTCTTTTTCCTTTAGACTCAGCCTCCAATCACCCTGAATCTAACCAAAATCAGTACCATAACATCAATATATGAGGAAGGAATAAAACCCACACGAAAATAATCAATCTACACCAAGAATCCCGAAATTGGCCAAACCCGGTCCCCGGGCCCACGTCTCGGAATTCGATAAAAATCACAAAACTAGAATCCTTATTTACTCAAGAGTCTACCCATATCCAATTCATCAAAATCGAACCTCAAATGCCCATTCGAACCCCCAAAATGAACTCTCCAATCTTTCCCTCATTTTTCACCCAATTTCCTCAAATCACAAATTAAGTGATGAAATTAAAGGCATAATCATGGAGTTTAACCAAAACCAAGTGATAAATACTTACCCCGATCAACTCTCTTAAAAATCCTTCAAAAATCGCCTAATCCCGTGGCCTCTAGTTCAAAATATGAAAAATGGGTTCAAACCCTCGATTTGGAATTTTAATACTACTGCCCAGGTCTTTACTCATCGCGAATGCGGCCACCCTCGCGCGTTCGCGTAGAATAAGCCAACTCCTCTTCCTATTTACTCTCCATGAACGCGACACCTACCATGCGAACACGATTCCTAGCCAGCCTCACCCTTCACAAACGCGTACCTCTCCACGCAAACGCGTAGACCTAAACTCTGGGGTCCCCCAAGTGCCTTACTCCTCTTCACGAACGCGTGCCCTTGAGCACGAACGCATTGACTACTTCACTCAGACCTCCGCGTTCGCATCCACCCCTTCGCGAACATAATGAACAAAATCCTCAGCTCCCCAAATGACCATTGCGAACGCGGCGTCCCAACCGCGAACGCGATGAACAATTTTCTCTGCAACTAAAACCAAAAAATCTGCCAACTTAAAATCCAAGAATTGGTCCGTTAACCACCCGAAACTCACCCGAGGCCCTCGGGATCTCAACCAAACATGCCAATACATCCCATAACATCATTCAAACTTAGTCGAGCCTTCGAACCACTCAAAACAATGCTAAACACCAAATCAACCTCGGATTCAAGCCTGACAACTTACAAACTTCCAAATTTCGCCAATAATGCCGAAACCACCCAAACCATGTCTGATTGACCTGAAAAATTTCAAACACATCCAAAATGACACTACGAACCTATTCCAACTTCCGAAATTCCATTCCGACCCCAAGAGCTAATTTTCCACTGTCGACCGGAAGCCTAAAATTCAGTTTCGCCAATTCAAGCCTAATTCTACTCCGGACCTCCGAACAACATTCCGAACATACTCCTAAGTCCCAAATTAACTAACGAAGCTATCAGAGCCATAAAAACCACATTCCCGGATCATTTACCTATAAGTCAACTTCCGGTTGACTTTCCAACTAATTAACCAACTTAAGAAACTAAGTGTCTCATATCTCTCCACAATCACTCCGAACCCCAGCCAACCGACCCAACATAATATAAAAGGGCTGAACAACACATAATAAAGCAGAAATAGGGGAAACAGAGCTAAACTCTCGGAATGACCGATTGGGTCGTTACATTCTCCCCCACTTAAACATATGTTCGTCCTCGAACGTGCCCAGAGTTGTTCCAAAAACCACAAAAATTGCCGTGTAATCTACCATGCACATACCCGAGGGTGATCCCACGTCACCCTATCCCATATAGGTCCAATAACACAACATAGCTGAAATTTCGAAATCCAACCTAACCCATAAACCTTAGAACCAAATTTCCAATTCTGAAATAATTTACAAGATCAAATTCCACAACTATAAACTGAATAAGTCTGAACATGTTGTATCAAGCCATATCCGTGACCCAAGACGTAATCACATAATATACCGCATGACTCAAACGCTCATAGTGATAACTCCTAATCACAATAGCTGCTCATAACATCCCAATACCGGTAAATAACCTCTTATCAAGCAAAGCCTCATTCTAACACTTCCATATACTTCCAATGATGAAATAAACACGCAGAAACTAGTAATCATTCCTCCGACCAGCCAGTCATGGAGCTCCCCCTTTTCCGACAGAAACTATAGCAGATTTCTAAGCTGACTTCTGATATTATCCTTCTAACCATGTTGTAGTCAATTCTGATAGTATTAATTATAGGTGCAATGACCTCTTCTCATCCAACACGACCACCCTGTTGACATGTCACATCAATACAATCCAAAGCCATAACCTGTGCAACTAGTTCACCCAATAGCAACATCCCAACGTACTCAAATCATAGAAAATATTCACACAAGAGGACTATCCTGCCAGCTTAACAAGTACCACCACAACACCACGCTAAGAGCCTGGCACATATCGTAAAACCAAAACACACGAATCCAACACCAAAGATCATACCTCTACATAACTCTGCTACAATGCGTGATCTCATCCAAACGCTGGTCCACATGAAATACTTCAAGACACCTTGCTCAAAATCAATAACCATGCGCAATTCGACATCAAGTACTCAAAGTGCATTGCCATAATCATGGGGAATTGGACGAAACCATGCCCCACGAACCCGAAAGAACATAACCAATACGTCCTAATCCTGCAATACCCATTTACTTACCTTACTCAAATCACACTATAAGACCACAATAGAGTCACACCATGTTTGATTAAAACCCACGTATCGTAGCTCCCCGTAGCAGGGAAAAGTAAGTCATAAATCATCCCAGAACACAGATAAGCCCAACAACCACTAACTGTCATGCCCCTCACAATAGCACTACGGAGTCAATCAATCTGATTCGGTGAAAAGCACTTATCCCCACTGGGCCTACTAAGGAACTCCAAATCAATCCGGTCATGCACAATAGACAAATGACTCTCCGAAGGTCCATCATGAATGAATCACAACACACACTAACCTCTAACTAATCTTGGCTACGTCTCTACAGCCCTCAACTATGAAATCATCTACCCATTCAAGTTCCCAGACTCCAAATTCTCAGAGCACACAAATCGCCATATCTAAATCTCGACTCCGTTTCCTGAATTCCTAATACTTCCCCAATACACGATCATACCACGAGGGATACCCCTAAAATCCATACGTATTACAAGGACAAATTCGAATACCCGCAACAGACCAACAAGGAGAGTGCCGCCACATAAATGAAGTATCCATGAATCAAGATACAGTGCATCCTCTGAAACTTACTCCTTCATCGAGAAATATCTAGAAGTAACATCATCTATCTGATCATCTAAGATCGCCCATGATACCTAAGAATTCAGAACCTTTCTTTCAAACCACATCGTGACCTTGCACCTGCATTCCCAATGCTACACCACACATCGCACCCATTATGCCGCCATATGAAAGATACAACAAATCTCAAGATCTACTCTGAGTTGCAAGCAACTACATACTCAATCAGCTAAGAACTTTCCATTTGACTTTATTCTTGAGAAAATTTTAATACGCCACATGCCCCACGCACCAGTTAGGAAATACATCTCAACTATGGTAGAGACCATCAAGAATCCTCTGAAACTCATTGTACCGATCTAACCCGCCATGACTGTATCCCTCTAACTAAACCAAGCTATGCAGGCCGTCAAAACCCAAGAGCATTGCCACGAATCACGTATAGAAATTCACCATATCATAAGCATATCAGGAACCGATCTTACCCATTACTATGCCAATTCAACCTACTACTAAGTTGTCCTATTTCTCCGAGTCCCTTTTTGAATTACCTTCAAATTGATTCTTCTCCTTGCCATAGTACCACAACCCTCAACCAAAAATCACCACGCGAGACCCTAGCACAGAACCACATTGCCTTAAGGCTCATAAGCCGCTGAATATCTCTTAAGCACCACAAATGTATCACACCTCAAATACTTACTATAAAGAGACTTTCCATGAATTTAAAGCATTCGTCCCCTTTCATGATACCGCAATGTAGAATCTACAACGATATAGAAATATCACAAATCTTGACACCTTCCAATGTAAATCTCAGTTTCTAATCACTTACACGTCTTGGAGATTCCCAATTGTTATATATAAACCTTTAATCCATAAGAACCACTCTTGAGAGTCGTCTACTCTATGCAAATCTCGATTAACTGGTCAAACAGATTGAACAATCTGTGCTCCCATTAACACACCAACACTCAGGGTAGTAACCTACACCCCGAAACAACCAGGCAAATTCCTACTCTGCACACACTACACCTTTTATAATTACAACTCAAACATACAATAAAACGCAATTACCCATAGAGTATATTACAACCTATATCCAAAAATTTCCATTACTCGAGTTATTCTCAAACTCCACCTCTGCAGGCTATAATGGATTCACCAGTATACCTTGAACTGAAACTGATACACCACATAATCGTGCAACCAACTTACCATTAGCAGGCTCCCCCACTTAGCTCAAAGCCATTGATCAAGACAAACAATAGCTTATAATGCCCATATGTTATCACCGCCACTACCACAGTGAGATTCAACTAACTCATTCATAAGCTCGTATAACACAAACCACCTAATATCTCAAATCATCTGAAAATCTTGCAGTCACCATTGAAATAGCCGTGCCAACTTCCACGAGTGATATAAACTCAAATTGCAACATATATCATTTACTGGTAAAGAAGACTTTCTACAAAACAACGTAAGGATCACAAAACCCCATAACACTCCGCGGGAGATAACCCGGCCTGCTTAGCCTCAAAATGATAACTCTCTATACCCTTCCTAAGGTCATAGCTATTACGCAATCACTTTATTTTCCTGCATTAAAACACATTCAATGCCTATCTTCTAGGCATCAACATATGCAGTATAAGAACCTGAAGCCGGTGTCAGAACTAACACTGGAGCTGTGGTCAAAGAAAATCTTGAGCTTCTAAAAGCTCTCTCCACACTCGTCTTACCATCTGGATACCCTCACTGGACACCACGCATCCCAAGAATGTTACTGAACTGAGCCAAATTCCCACTTGGAGAACTTCACATAAAGCTCTGTCTCCCTCAATCTCTATAATACCATTCTCAAATGTTGAGTATGCTCCTCCTGGCTACGTGAGTACGCCAGTATGCCATCAATGAATACAATAACGAAGTAGTATAAGTAGGGTTAGGATCCGTTGTTAATCAAATACATTAACGTTGCTGGGGCATTGGTCAGCCCAAAAGACATCACTAGGAACTCAGACCACAACAGGAAAGTCCACTTCACTCCACAACTAAACTATATGAGAGGTCCTTCAATACACTCACAAATCGAGCCCATATGTTAACTCAAGACAGAAATCAAATACTCAATAGTTCTTGCTACATCTCCTGTCAATCCTTTTTGTCACAATCAAGCAACCCGAAAACATCTCACCATCAGATCACACTCACCACATAGTCATCTAGTTACAAAGTACCATCAATAAGGACAGAAACGGATATATAAATCCCCAAATGCATGTGCTCGTACAAACAAAATCTCAGCACTCAAGCCACAGACAAAATCTGGCCTCAAGTCCTCCAGACCGACTCACATCAACACATAGAAATAACATCTCGCCTCTCGTTCAGGGACTCACAAGACGTCGATGCATAATTGATACTTAGCGCTCATGCGCGCATACGAATACATGAAAGGAATCCAAAAAGTTACGCTTTTGGCTGAATAAATGGATTCACACGACAAGAATTCAAGAATGTGAGATTTTTCCTAAGGGTTCTACATCCTCTCAAAGATAAGTACAGACGTCTCCGTACCGATCCGCAAGACTCTACTAAACTTGTTCATGACTCGTGAGACCTATGTAACCTGGCTCTGATACCAACTTGTCACGACCCCAAAACCAACTCGGCCGTGATGGCGCCTATAGTGGAACTAGGCAAGCCTACACTCTTAACCATTTCGATTTCTAACATAACAATATTTAAATATTATCCTTTTTCATCAGGGGCAACCCGAAATGAAAGATAAAATCAAACCCAAAATACTGTGAAAAAAAAGAGAATTCCAAAATCTGGTGTCACTAAGTCATGATCAATAATACAATGGTTCTCAAAATTTAACAAGACATCTTTGTCTGTAAATAATTAATTAAAATACACAAGGAAGATAGGGAAGGATAAAGGCGGGTCTGCAATCGCCGAGCAACTACCTCGCTCTCTCCGAAGATGAACCACAACAAGATCAGCTGGCACTATCCTAACCTGAGATACCTGAATCTACACACAAGGTGCAAGGAGTAACGTGAGTACACCAACTCAGCAAGTAACAAGCCCAAACTATGGGCTGAGAGGTAGTGACGGACTAAACCTCCATATTTATGTCGTAACCAAGGTACGGAACTTTAGGCATGCTTTCAGTTAACTAGACAGCTCAAGGTGATAGGACAAGTACAAGTCTGAACAATTAAACATATATAACTCGGTGTACTCTACATGCCAATGCATCAATAGTATGAAATGCACAATGTGCTCCCACTCTCAATTACTCGTCCACTCAGTACTGTATATGGATCGCATGGCCCAAGGAAGATCCATCCTAGAATATATACACATTAGACAGAAGCCACTCAGTAATGAGGAAGGCCGATCCAGTCCTATGGAGAAGATCCATCTCCAGATAATGATACACCTCACAACCACTCGGTACTGCATATGGCTCAACGGCCCAGGGAAGATCCATGCTGTTGGCCCATGTCACTGAATGGATTTTGAAGATTGACAAATGTTGACAAGTTGAACCAGGTCCATCAAAGCATACACACCTGAACGAAGCAGTTGGCATAAGAATCATACATGCATAGGAGATATAAGTGATTGCTGAGTATCAAAGAACTAAGAGGATGTCTCCTAATACGAAAAGATTGCAAACTGATGAAGAGAATAAAAGTTGAATTCAGCAAGGACATAAACGAAGGAAGGAAGTTGAGTTTGATAAGAACTTGTTCTCCCAGGTAGAATCGGACCAGAACTCAACAACTGACTTTATAAATACTCAAAGTATTACCGCTGCAATTTAAGACACACAAAGACGCACAAAGACTAAATTGAATTAAGTTCTGAAAGCAAAATTCCCAGGATATTTGCAAGCAGAAGTATTGTGCAAAGGCTACAGTTCAACTAGAAGAAACATTTCCATCTGCTTATCATTGAGTCTAGTTGGTTGTAGTAGGAGTTTTAACATTGTATCTTTTTAGCTTTCTTAGAAGCAAATCATAATAGGTACACATTGTTCAAGTTAGAGTTAGCTTGAAGTCTGTAGAAATTAGCTAGAGGTTAGTTGATACAAATAGGGTTAGAGTTAATCCTAGGATTACAACCGTTTGGCTCAGAGTGTTTAGTGAAGTGTTTGAGCAAATCCTAATGAGGAATAGGTCGTGGTTTTTTCACCTTTTGAGCCAGGTGTTTTTCACATAAAATATTTGTGTCTTTACTTTACTGCTTTATTATTCTGCAAATAGTAGTAAGTAGTAAACCAACAAGAACCAGGTTATTCTTATTAGACAGCACTCGAAAATAGGGTACTGCACAATTAACTTATAATATTGTGTAGTACTGACGTCTAAAACATCAATTGGTATCAGAGCAGGTTATCCTTGAAAAGGCTAACACCTTGGAGAAGATCAAGATGAGTGCACCACCTGGGAACTGGGAAGGTCAATCAACTGCAAGGCCACCACTCTTCAATGGCCAGTACTGTCTTGATGAACCAGGTTCATCCACTCGAAACTGAGATTCTAGAGCTAAAATCTGAAAACTTAAAGTTAAGACTAGGATCCAGTAAAAAGGTAGTTGATCACTCACATGTCATGTTAGAAGAAAACATAGTAAAATTAAAATATAAGATGTATGCCAAGGACGAGCAAATAAGAACTCTTAACGAACAACTTGGCAAAGTCAAACATGAATTAGATCGAACCTGTAAATGGAATAAATCCTCTAACGCCCTGATATGGCTTCAAGGGAATCACAGTAGCAACAGAAGATGGAGTGGTTTTGGGAGTCAATTGCCTAAGTGGGATCCCAAAAGCAAGTATCTCACTCTCCCAAAAAATAAAATATGCACCCATTGTGGGAAGACTGACCACTATAAATATGAGTGTGTTGTAAAAGAGAAGGCCAATCAGAAAAATGAGAGATTCATTAAAAAGAAAAACTAGCTACCAAACTGGGCCAGAAAAAATCTGATTCATCCATTCTCTCATAGAAAAGGACCCAAACTAGTTTGGGTTCTTAAAACTAACCCCTGATTTCCTTTTGTAGGTTCAAGTGAGAGGAGGCAGCCAGATTTGGTACTTGGATAGTGGCTGCTCAAAGCATATGACTGGGAACATGGAACAGTTCCTTTCAGTTGAAAGTCTCAAAGGAGGAAATGTCTCCTTTGGAAACGGAAAGAAAGGTGAAATTATTGGGGTTGGTAAGGTAGGTAAGGATGATACACGATCTATTGAACATGTGTATCTAATAGATGGCTTGAAATATAGTCTGATCAGTGTATCACAACTATGTGACAGAGGTAACCTGGTTGCTTTTACTTCCACAAAATGTTTTGTGATTAACCTGCTTACTGACAAGATTGTTTTGCAGGGAAAAAGAATGAATAACATCTATGTCATAGATTTGTCCACACTGTCTGAAAATGAACTCACTTGTCTAAGTGTGTTGGACAGTGATCCCCTCCTGTGGCACAAACGACTTGGTCATGCAAGTCTAACTTAGCTTAACAAACTAGTCTCTAAGGACTTAATGGTAGGACTTCCTAACATTAAGTTCAAGGAAGACAAAGTTTGTGAGGCATGTGCCAGGGGGAAGCACGTAAGGTCCTCTTTCAAAAGTAAGAAAATGGTCAGTACCACAAGGATGTTGGAACTGGTTCATATGGATCTATGCGGTCCTATGCGAACTTTAAGTAGAGGTGGAAAGAGATATGTGATGGTGCTAGTTGATGATTTTTAAAGGTTCACTTGGACCTTATTCCTGTCATCTAAGGATGAATAATTTGATATGTTCACCTCATTTGTTAAGAAAATTCAAAATCAATCGGGACATCAACTGGCATCAATAAGATCTGACTATGGTACTGTATTTGAGAATATTAAGTTTATTGAGTTCTGTGATGAACATGGTGTTAATCATAATTTTTCTGCTCCTAGAACCCCACAACAAAATGGGGTTGTTGAAAGGAAAAACAGAACTCTTGAAGACATGGCAAGAACCATGCTTCTATCAAGCAAACTATCTCACAGCTTTTGGGCAGAAGCAATTAACACTGCATGCTACATTATTAATAGATGCATGAACATACCTCTGGTAGATAAAACTCCCTATGAATTACTTAAAGGGAGAAAGCCCATCATATCCCATCTTAGGTCTTTTGGATGCAAGTGTTATGTGCATAATAATGGCAAAGATTCTCTAGGAAAATTTGATCCCAGATGTGATGAGGGAGTGTCTTTGGGATATTCAACACATAGCAAATCCTATAAAATATACTATGTGTGTAGAAGAAAGTGTACATGTTGTCTTTGATGAAACTAACACTTTATCTGAGAAACAGGAACCAGAAGATGAGGATCTTGGACTGTTGAGGAGCAATGGCCACATTGAAGCACCTATGACAGATGGAACAGGTGATGGACCATGTTCAACAACCCGACACAACTCGACAGGGGGAATTCTACATGGAAATATTGGCCCTGATTCTATTCCACAACTACAAGACAACATGGAACAATCCAGAAGTGAACAACTGGTACTCAAACCACACAGATATCAGAGTTCTCACCCTCTTGAGAACATCATAACAGACTTGAAATCTTGAATCAAAACTAGATCCTCCTTGATAAATCTGTGTGCGTTTAATGCATTTCTATCCTTGATTGAACCAAAGAATATTGCTGAAGCCCTGCAAGATGCTGATTGGGTAACAGCCATGCAAGAAGAGCTGAATCAATTTGAGAGGAGTCAAGTATGGCACTTGGTACCCAGGCCACTAGACAGATCAGTAATTGGCACCAAGTGGATCTTCAGGAAAAAGCTCGATGAGGATGGAACTGTTACAAGAAATAAGGCTAGACTGGTTGTTCAAGGATACAACCAAGAAGAGGGAATTGACTATGATGGGACCTTTGCTCATGTGGAAAGATTCGAGGCAATCAAACTTCTTATAGCATTTGTTGCACACATGGAATTCACTCTTCATCAAATGGATGTAAAGAGTGCCTTTCTTAATGGCTATTTGAAGAAAGATGTATTTGTAAAATAGCCTCCTGGTTTTGAAAGCAAAGAGTCACCTGATCATGTATATAAAATTAAAAAGGATCTCTATGGTCTCAAGAAAGCGCCCAGAGCTTGGTACGAGAGATTGTCAAAATTCCTGCTGGAACATGGGTACAAACGAGGCAAGATAGACAATACTTTGTTCCTAAAGGAAAAGGAAATAGATCTTCTGATTGTGCAAATATATGTTGATGATATCATATTTGGGGCAACTACTGAAAAGCTTAGCAGGGAATTTGCAACATTAATGGGGAGTGAGTTTGAAATGAGTATGATGGGTGAGCTAACCTTATTCTTAGGTTTGCAAATCAAACAAACTCCACATGGCACAATGATACATCAATAGAAGTATGTGAAAGAACTCCTCAAGAAATTCAAAATGGAGGATTCAAAGGAGATAGATACCCCAATAGCCACAACTACAAAATTGGATGTAGATGAACCTGATTCATCCGTGGATCAGAAGACATACAGAGGGATGATTGGGTCTCTGCTCTATCTTACTACAAGTAGACCTGATATTGTGTTCAGTGTGGGACTATGAGCTAGGTTTCAATACAATCCAAAGGAGTCCCACCACACTGCAGTAAAAAGAATTTTAAGATATCTGAAGGGCACCACTGAACTGTGCCTTTGGTATCCTAAAGGTAGTAATTTTGCTTGTAGGATATGCTGATGCTGACTATGCAGATTTCCTGGTTGACAGGAAAAGTACTTCAGGCATGGCTCACTTTTTGGGCTCCTGCCTTTTCTCTTGGGCCACCAAGAAACAAAATTCAGTAGCCTTGTCTAGTGCTGAGGCTGAATATGTGGCTGCAGCCTCTTGCTGTGCCCAGTTGCTATAGTTCAAGCAACAACTCCTGGACTTTCGTATAAATGTGGGATGCATTCCTATTTACTGTGATAACACTAGTGCAATTAGTATGACTAAGAACCCAGTTCATCACAAGAGAACTAAGCACATAGATGTTAGGCACCATTTCCTGAGGGATAACTTTGAAAAGGGAATGATCTCAATCGAATTCTGTGCTACTAATCGTTAAATTGCTGATATATTTACCAAAGAATTGAGTAGGGATCATTATGAGAGAAACATGCTTGAATAGGGATGATTAAGATCACCTAATTGAAAAACAGAATTTATAAAAAAAAAGGGAAGTTTTTTTTTGGCTAGAAATTTTTAATTAGGTACTTAATCAGATTAATCATTGCTCAGTACTATGTCTTTATTGCCATTTTCTTTTTCCATGTATTAATATGATTCCCTAGTCACTGATGATGTTTCTCTATCTTTGTGAATTGAGTCAAAATAAAGATTTTTAACAGGATGAACCTGGTTCATCCATGCTAGTTTACGTGACTGACAAGGTACGTTCTCATCTCCATACATGTATTAATTCAAGTACAATCATACATGAGCAGATCCAGGCATAATCAATATAACATGCTGCGGTATGCAACCCGATCCCATATCTGTCACTCAATATCAGGCTCTCAGCACCACTTAGTCATCACTCTCCAGTCTCGCTCACATGGGCTCACAATGCATGAACTAGCATGAATAAATGATATAACATGGAAGTCAACAATTACCGAGACTGAGACATGATACGATATGCTATGACATGACCTGACTGAGTATAATATCAATGAAACACATGAGATGATAGCAATAAATGACCACTCGGGTCTCAACAATATCGACGTGAAGCCTTAACATAATGTTTAGCATGATTTCTAGCATGGTTTGCATTAAGACGACCGCTCAGGTCTCAACAGTATCGGCGTGAAGCCTTAACATAATGACCCACATGATTTCCAACATGTTTATTTTAATCACATTGATAGAAGCACAAATATTAACAAGAAAGAACCACTAAACGGTGCCTGGAATGAACCAGGCACAGGTCTCACGGTGCACGCCCGCACGCCCGTCACTTGGCATGTGCGTCACCTTAACTATAATCGTATGACATATAGTTCGGGGTTTCGAACCCTCAGAACCAAGTTTGGAAGCGTTACTTACCTCAAATCGGGCAAAAATCCTAGTCCACAATGCTTTTGCCTCTAGAATCGGCCTCCAATCGCCCCGAATCTAACCAAAATCAGTACGATTACATCAATATATGAGGAAGGAATAAAACCCACTCGAAAATAATCAATCTACACCAAGAATCTCTAAATTGGCAAAACCCGGCCCTTAGGCCCATGTTTCAGAATTCGATAAAAATCACAAAACTAGAATCCTTATTCACTCACGAGTTTAGCCATATCCAATTCATCAAAATCCGACCTCAAATGCCCATTCA